>WBMW01003413.1:3129883-3154743 GCA_013396635.1 Penelope pileata
TTTTTTTTTTTTTTTTTTTAAGTGATGAAAACAGCAGACCATTTCATTTGGGAAAATAAAAACATAATACACTGAGTAATTACACAGATAACACTTGAGAAGAAAAACCCACCACCAAATGCACTTCAGGCTCCCTTTATACAAGATCATCAGCAACGTGCTTCCTTGCAGTAGTCCAAGTGCCACCCAGCAACAGCTCTCCCTTTACATTTGCTTTCAGCATTTTTATGCTGGAGATGTACATCATCTTTCACCCCTACTGCCATGCCTGCTGAGGGCCCATGGTTACATCATTGCAAAGTGACTGAGCAAGTCTTGACATGTCCTTTTTTTTTCTTAAAAAAAAAAAAAGTTTGAAAGAATAATAATAAAAAACTAACTCTTTTCAACATAAAGCTAATTTAAAGCTAATTCACTTGGACGAACACAGAGGAAGTGTTTCTTACCACAAAAAACAGGCTTCCTTTCAAACACCTGTTAAGTGGTAATTCACGTAACAGCAAGATCATTTCTTGACAGTGTATGAGTCAGTGCCCAGTCTTTAAAACAACATTTGGCATTTCTCCCCTTGCACCTTTTCAGTTCCCAATTGACTTGGTCTACTGATACATCGAGCCACTTGAAAGTCATTACATAAATCCCACACAACATACAGTCACTACATCAAATAAAACATAACAAGGATTTCTATCTGTGTTTTGAATTCAGATTTGGATCATGTTTTTGCCCACTGCTGCAAGGTTTTTATTTGGCTTTAAAAGAGATTGGTTTAATTATTTTAGCAGCAAGGCCTTCGAACAACTCACATAAATACTATAAGGTTTGTGACGGTACTCACACACACAGTGGGATGTATTGAATCTACAAGAAGCACATAGAGCACTGGATGCTGTTTAAGTCTTTTGGAGTGGGACAGCTCAGACTATTCCCATTTCACTCTTTCCCATCTCTTCAACTCACCTTAATATCTCATTTGTCAACATCAGTTGCCAATAGAAATTCTAAGCCAAGCAGATCCGTTCCTGGCATAATTCTCCTATTTTAGTATTACAATAACTTGCTGGTCAGCTTTTTAATGGCTATGTCATTTCATTGCGCTCAAAAGACCTCGTTGTAGGGGCAGACTGCAGACAGACCACTTGGATCCCATTCGAACCGGAGCTGACATTTGCTGTTGTCACCTGTGAGTCAGTGCCACGGCTAGCTTGCTAAGTGTGCCACTTCCAGTGGCTCCTTTGAGACACACCCTGCCTCAACGCCACACCTTGGGCCTTTTCTCATTGCCCTTACCTAGCAGGTCTGATGGGGTTCAACATCTGCACTGAATACAACAAACAGAAAGCATCCTTACAATGTCACCTGCCTTCCCACTGAGCTGAATCCAGCCAACTTGGTCTCGAGGCAGTACGTTCTCTTTCCACATGAACACTACCAGCATAATTAAACCAGGGAATTCAAGAGCAGAGAGCTGAAGTTCTGCGTGACTTATGCAACATTCAGCTCAGCTGCATACAGATAACTAAATAAATCTGCAACATCACTACAGCTTCAGCTTTTTCAGCTTTAGGAAAGTTGCACAAATTAATCAAGATCTGCAAATAGTTGATATTTATTTTTATATTTTGGAAGCAAATAAAGACAAGTAATATGCAGAAACCGGAGAGGAAACGGAAAAGACAAAGAAGTAAAAATGAAGGAAAGACAATAGTTAAGACAGTTCTGAAGGAAGTGTGGAAAGCCTCAGCGAGAAGTGCTCCATACACCCAAACATCTGTTTGATGAGTGGTAGCTGAATCAGTTTCTTCCCTGAAAGTGCCATAAATAACTCTCAGAAGTTGGTATGGAAGGCAAAAGCAGAGGGGAAGATAAGAGCTACTCTGTGCTGCAGAACTGCAGAATGTGTCTTGACTTGTGTGGGAGACCTCAAGAGTGAGCTGCTCCCTCTCCCTGTTAACACTGCCCACAGAACTGCAGCCCTCTCTGCTGAGAGGAGCCAAGAGCTCCATCACAGCTGTGTGCTGAGAGCAGGGAAGCCTGGCAAGGCACAGCATCGCCCCTGTGAGTGGGACAACCTCCCATCAGCAATGACCTCACTGAGCCATCATGGGGGTCTTCTGTGCAGTGACAGTAACAGAGGTTTCAGTATACAAAGTATGTATTGCAAGGGCTCTTGAGAGGCAGTCAGTCGGAGGTGGTGTAGTCAGAAATTAACTAAATCAAGATTAGCTCAATACCTTCCATTTCGCTAAGGAGGGCAGAACTGAGGCATATTAGCAAGCAAAACTGGCAACAACAACCCCATGGTGTGATGTGAGCCAACAATTTCAAATTACATTATGATAAAAACAATATTAAACAGGTGTTTAATATACTTCAATTTTCTTATCTTTTAACAACTTGAGACAGTCAAAAAGCAGGACATGGTCAGCAAGAGCTGCTGCCATGAAATTCAGGCTCAAAAGTATCTCACAGCAAGAACCTCAGCTGTAGTCAGCCCTGAAAGCGTCGCTCCCATTCTCAGCTCTAACCTAGCAATCCTGCACATAAAGCTCATGCTGCCTCACCAGAGCTGTAGCACTCTCCCTCCACCACTTGCACATAAGGCTCTACACACAGCAGAACACATTCAATGGAAGCAACGGCACTCCATCAAATCTTCAAGTTGGGTCTGGTCTCTGTCATAACACACCGAGTTCTAACTGGGATACCAGCAATGGACTGAGTTACAACATTTTCAGTACAACATAGTACTAACCATACACATCACGCTTCCAGTCCAAATTCTCCTCTCTCCATCTCACTTTGGCTTCCTTTCCCAAAGTGTAAAACAAAAGGGAAACAGAACAGCTATGAGACATTACAAACCTGCATCTAACACTCCAACATTCCAGACACAATGGCCTTCCTGCTTCTTCACACCTTTTACAATGTTTAATAAAAAATTCACAAAGGTGGCCTCACAAATAGGACCAATAGCATTCTGGACTCCATCTATAGAAATCAGTGACCAAATGCTTCATAACTTACCTACCCCACACTCAGCAGGTGATAACCTCACACTAAGTAGAGAGTTACAGAGCAAGGCTCCTTCTGCTAGAGGTTACAAGCACACGAAAACAACTGCTATCAAGGAGGAACCATCTGGAAGATGATGTTTATATACGGAACACAGGTTTTAACTAAGCAAATAGAACTGTGAATTTGCATTTGCTGGTTTATCTATAGTATGGCTGCTATGCAAACAGCTACAGGGCAACACAAGGAAATCCAGGAGGAAAGGCTCAAAACATCTTCAAGGGCAATGTGTATGCAGTGCTTCTCCATACTTCTATGGAGTATGTGCAGAATTAACAACTTCAATGGAAGATTTTCCTTCTGTTCAGGCATAAAAGAAAAATATCACTCTTTAAACATGTGCACAGAGAATCATTATCCAGATGAGATCTCCACAGCACAAGACACTGAAATAGGCAATCAGTCCTTTGCTTTTCTGTACAATTTCCAATTTGTCATCATAAAACAAAACAGGAAGAATGTAAGGACCTGTCAGTTTTCAGATGAAAATCCTATTCCTAAACAGGATTCGCTGGTAGCCTATAAATATCAGCCAGTAATCTCCAGAAGTCATAAGCACATGTACCCCACAAAGTCCCATACTAATCGCTAACTAAAAGAAATTAGGTCAGAATCCAAGTCAGATCACACTGGAGTAGCATCAATCTCCTTCCTTCAGAGCTGTCACATTTTAAATCTTTCATACAGCTTCCACATAAATTATTAAAAACAGATCTTCCTCTGAGCACAGACTAATCAAAAGTGACATCCCAGTCTAATGTTACAGTTAAAAAAAAAAAAAAAACACCAAAACCACAATAACATGAAAATAAGTTTATCTTCAGTCACTTTAGTCATATCTCTGAATGTATGTATATGTCCCTGCCAACCAACCAAAAGATATCTGCCAGCCTGCTTTAGGGTTTCCATAAAGCGATGTGGGATCAGGTGGCAGCACTTCTGACACTGCTGTTCCTTTCTTGACCAAATTCTGTGCTTCACTCATTTCTAGCAGGTTGACATACCTTACCCACATCAATCCCACTAGAACGAGAGAAGCTGTTCCCATTTTAATTCTGCATATCTATAGTCTCATCCCACAGCTGCACTGAGCTCTGGAAGTTGAGAGATGCACTACGTGGTTGGACTGCCACTGGCCTGCTATTCCTGCCCTGCTCCACACCTAGTTTACCACATACACAACACAACAACACAAAACAACCTCACATCTCTGAAATCTATTGACACGAAGCCATACAAAAAACATTGATAGATGTAGGGCTGTCACAACTAGATTTCATGCTACTGTGTATCAAGACACTTGGCTTCTGAATCTACCAAAATAAATGAAACTTTTCATCCTCTAAGACTTCTCTTCAGCTTAACTGAGATTTACGAGCAACATAGGCCCTGTACAAAATCTTCAAGTGTCACCAAACACATTATTATCACAATATGCTGTTTTAAGGTATTGAGACCTTCAGTTACCTTATCAATTGGTCAAGTGAGTGATGCTATCTTTTTCTGTAGTTTCTAGTTTCCTTTCCACAATGTCACCAGTCTTCTGAGATAAAGATTACAAAACCTCATCTAAATATAGAGTATTTGAGCAAATTATAATAATTTGCATCTGGAAATTATCAGCTGCACTATTAAAGAGTGGCTACTTCAGCTTATGTTGTTATGCTCCAGACCTGGACTGACTGCCCTTTACTCGAAGGACACAGACTCAATGAAAGCATGTCATCGATACCGGTTCCCAGAAGCATCATCACTGACAGTTTATAATTTTCATTATTTTTACCATCGCATTTATTACTTTTAAACTTAGTACAGGACATTAACTCCCGTTGCTGACAAGGAAAGGTAGGCAGTAGATATGACCAGAAAGAAGTTCCAGCTCCAGCTTTTAGACACAGGCTTGTCTCTTTCCTTAATG
Organism: Penelope pileata; assembly: GCA_013396635.1. NCBI lineage: Eukaryota > Metazoa > Chordata > Aves > Galliformes > Cracidae > Penelope > Penelope pileata. The sequence goes on from WBMW01003413.1 coordinate 3,134,877, forward strand.
AAAAGCAGCAAGCTCTCCAAGTCCTGACATCTTCAACTATAAAATTCACACATTATCTACAAACTTGTCACCAAAGCCAAACCAAGTGGATAACTAATGACAGCAAGACACGTTAACACTCTTATTTTGAGTCATTTTACAGTGACATTTATGAGCCGTAATGAGCTATATGAATTAGTGTTATAAACCTACTTAACTCATAATGAACTAGAGGGCAAAACAAGTGGTTTGCCTGCTAATTAAATGATACTTTAATATTTTGCCATCCAGAATTAATCTATTATTTAATGCCATCATTTTTGACTTGTTATATAACAAGTTTCCATCTCCCCTGGCTGACTAAATCAAATGTCTACGGACTGGCAGTTCCTTTGGGACGGGAAATCCATTGACTGCAGCCTGAGAAAATACAGAGGATGTCATGAGAAAAGCCAAACAAAACCTTGACTGCTCAAAAAGATCCACAAAAACCCTACCCAATGATTTAACCATGGGCTCCTGCTACCACGTTTGCCAGCAGACATGAGATCCTCTTGGTCATGTGCTCTGAGCTCTCCAGAAACTCACCAGCACTGTCCACACGACCTGAAAGGTGTACAGACATTCTGTAAACATTGGGTACAATCAGAAGAGACAGAGTCCCTTCTCCTGTTTGAGTCAGCATTGTGCAAATCTCACTGAACACGCAGGTTCTGTTTGTTTTTAATTTTTTGTTCTGTTTTTAACTCCTCTGGACCAGCTTGTTTGGAGGGCACCGTCCAATCAGCAGCACCCTCCAATCAGTCTGGATCAAGAGAAGTGAGAATACCTCCTCAGGAGCCTCTGCTCACAGGCACACAGCATCACACTGCTCAGCTCTGAGCACACTGACAGAACAACTTTGCATATTCACATAGCAGACTACACCTAAAAATCTGAGTTCTCTTCATACCAAAATCCAGTAGAGCTGCATAAAAACCAGCAAACAAAAAGCATTGCTGTGAAAGCACCATAACAGTTCCATTAGCTCCACGTGCTTCCTTGTGATAGGATATCACAGACAGGAAGAGATAACGCAAATGGCAAAACTAGCCGACACAGGCTCAGCTTGCAGGCAAAGCACAATGAAGAGATGCTCACACAGCCTGCCATGGAGAACAGGTGTGAGGATTTCTTCCTGGCAAGGTGGGCCGACAGGAAGGTTTCCCAGGACAGTCAGCAAATCAGCTCTGCAGAGGACTCTCACTTTACCTTTCACCACTCTTCAAAAACTAAACAAGTTCCTCACAAAGAGTTAAACTTCTCTCTTCCCCTCTCCTCTCCCCATATCCCCTGGGGCTACAAATTAATCATAGAAGCTCAGGCAGCTATAAAAGCCATCAACAAGAGAAGGGCAGGAATATGATTAAATAAACCCAGCAAATCTAAAAGCCATATTGCAGGCAGGCAACTGAATACAATGTTCCAGCGTTGACTTCAACGTCAACAAGCTTGCAAGAGCATCATGTTACAATCTAACTCTCAAAAGCAACTTTCTTTAAGTGCCTGTATTGAGACTTTCACTTCCTAAGGCAGGAAAGAAAACAGCCCAAAGCTCCAGCTGAAGTGTAACTGTTCTAGTAATCATCTCACCTTTATTCACTGCTAAATTCTCCACTCCAACTGTTAATTCTTTTTTTTCTTTTTTTTTTTAATCTTTATAAGCAACTTCTAAAATATCTTGTCAGTTCAACTCAACCATTAAAAAAAGGACTTTTTTTTTTTTTTTTTTGCTTTTCAGAGCTCTTCATTTAAGTTCCAGAACAGCACAGACCCTGAGATCCTGCTTATCACTTTGCCCTTGAAGAAAGAATCCATGGAACTTTGTTAGCACAGTGGTGAAGCGTTAATGAGACCTTCATCGCTCTAACAGCTTTCTGTTCGATAACAGTTAAACAAAATTGTATTGTTTTCACAAACCACGGATGTTCCTTGGTAAGTCAGACAAGTCGACTTATGAAGAGCAGACAAGCAGGCACGGACCAGTGTCTGTGAACTCCTAAAGCTGCAGTTACGTTAATGGAGAGATATCAGCCCCACTTCTAAGACAAACATCGTGCAAGTCACAGCTGAGCCTTCCTTCTGATCACAAATATGCAGCCTCCATAACTCTTGGAAATGTGGATTCTGAATCGAGTTGAGGGGTGGAACAAACCCTGTATGTGACTATTTTTCCATCAAGGACAAAAGCATCAGGAGTTCTAAGAAGGGCTGAGGCAACTCTGAGAGTTTTAGAGGAGGACCTTCAAAGGTGCATTCAACAAAAATCCACCTAGAATTCAGAAGTGAAAGGAGCTTTCATACTGGTAATAAATGCCACGTTAAAAAAAAAAAAGGGGGCAATTACAGAGAAAAAGTGCATACACAAGGGAACAGGAAGGGACAGAACATGAAAATATTTGACAGAATATCAAGATCTTAAGATTTAAATTGGGAAATACATTTCCTTCATCTTTCTCATTCATCTTGAACAGCTAATGAACTGCAATGCACTTTCCATCCCTGTCTCGCTGCTCTTTCAGGGCAGCTGATTAAAGCCCAAGCCCCAGCAGCACAGCTGTACTCTGTGTGCCGGGACCTGCTGCAGGGGAACTGCTGTTGATCATCACTTCTCAAAAAAGAATCTTCTTTTGTAGGATTTACTGAATGCGTTAAATACACAATCTAATATTAGATATTTATTCCAATATAGTTGGCAGAAAGTAAGTCAGCAGGTAGATTTGCTATCTTCAGAATTAAAATCTGGGAGAATAAAAAAGGAAAAAAGGCTTTTTTGTGATTATAAACGTGACATTTCTTCTATGTGTTTCTTCAAAGCTCATCACAGTCTCAACTGAATTTAAAATCACCTAGGTTAAAATCTGATTAGTTGTAAATAAAGATCGTAAGTGCTTATATCTGAACTGAAATAGTACTTTGGAAATAAGGATGCATCCACCATCTGGCACACAGTAATTATAGAAATTAAAAACGCATTTCTCTGGCCTGCCTTTAACAAATTTTACTGATACAGTAATACTTGATCTTCTTAGGGAACGTAATCTAAACTCACGCTGCCAAATGATCACAGGACTGCTCGCTGTATGGCGTAAGCAGTTTGTTAATCCGGAATCTTAAAAGGAAAATAAAAAAAAATAAGACCAAGACTTGCTTGTTCCCTAGTAATAACGATAACGGTTGCTGCAGTTTTACGTCATGCCGTTAAATTTAATCCACAATCAAGGCAAGTTAATTTCACACCTGCTGAGCGATATCCTGATGGATGGCACCACAGCAGGTCATTAATTTTCTTTCCTTGTGATTAATTTCACACCACACACTGGACACAGTCTTTTGAGTAACGATGGCTGAGAGCAATGCTTAATCCCTGTAAAGGACTAAATCGGTTTTTGACGGCCCGCCAAAGCCCAGATGTGACACAAGTGAAAGGAAACGTCAGCCAACTCGGTGCTGGACTCTGACACTGCTCTGGGTGTGGAAGAATGTTCTCATGTACAAGTCAATTTTCCGTGTGTTCTTCTTGAGCGTAGCCTCAAGCCAAAACTGCTGGATATTCCTCACTTCTGAGGTATTTCTATACAAACATGCTGCAGCATCAGGAGTGAGATGACAGTGACAGTACTGAAACAACTAAGTCAGCCTCTTTTGCCACAGAAACCCCTCACTGCTCGGCTATTGCCTTGATGCATAATGAGGTACAAAGGTTTGCCAAGACTATCGTGTCTGCTGTCGTCAAATGAAGATCAAGTTCACACGGGGCAAAGAAAGAGGAAGGAAAAGGTAACGTTCGCAGATGACAACAGCAAACTCGCTGCCACCAGAGCAGCAAGAGGAAACAGCAGGGCACTTCATGGCCCCAGAACCACTGAGAACAGCTGGGGGAGGCCCCGAGCCCACACCACAGCCTCCAGCTGCAGGAGGCGGCGGTGCAGAGCCCCGGGCTGCTCTCACCTCCTGCTCTCATCCCGCTCGCACCCTGCTATGTGCTAGATGTGCCAAATCAACAGATCCCTCGATGAGCTGCTCAGATCGTGCAAACAAAAGAAGCCTTTTTCTTACATTAGATTTCTGCTTGTTTTGCAAACCAAGCTGTCTACCAGATGGGTCAGGTGCATATCACAGCCAGTGAAAACAGAAAGGAGAAACTGTGTCTTTTTGTAGTGAAGAGCTGCTCAGCTTAGCCCTTCTTCCCCTTTGGGAGAATGACCCAAAGCAGTGGCTCCAAAATCCTCATGCTCTGTACTGACTGTGGAGGGGAGCTGACCTTCCCAGCCTTAAATCAGTCACTGCTTTTATCTCTTCTTTTTCCTCTCCCCAGCATTCTACACCACGGTGAATATTAAGGAGCCATCAGCGCTTGCAGCTCATTCAAAGTTTTGCATCTTTTGTTCTTACTTCCTAACAGTGTTTCCCAAAATAGTACGAGAAACTTAATCTCTTCCTGATCATGACAAATAATTTAGAAAACAAGCAAGTATGCTCATGTGCTTATCACCAGCCATTTTTTGGCAACAGAGGCTATCACAGTAGAGTTGAAATAGTGGAGAGAGCAAAGAAGAAAATGGTTACAGGATTCAATGAATGAAAATCACACGGAACACGTGTTTCAGCATGCCCTGCTCAGATTTCTGAATGTGACAAGCCAAGGCCAGGCAGACACAACTTCTGCCAGATCCATCTGTGCCAGCAGAAATGCTGCTGCTCTCCAAGCAGAAGTCATTGCCTCCTCACATCTGCCCCTGGAATTAACTTGAATGAGCACTGCCTAGACAATTCAGTCCAAATAAGTTGGATAAGAAGTAATTTGCTATTTAAACTACAAAACTGGTCTGCCTGTTTTGATTAGAATAGCTCGGACAGAATAAAGTGGCCCTTCAATCAAGACTGCAAGAGTATTTTCTGCTATCACTGTGCTGTCCTCTGTGTTCAGCACACAGACATCATGCCTCACTGCCAAGTAGGTGAGCAAAGGCTCTGCATAAAGCTTTGAGATGTCATTGGATGTGTACTATAATGGTTACCTGTTCATTTGCCAGCATGCATTTCTCAGCATGAACTAAACAGTTTTACTGTCAGCTCCTATAAAGGATATAAGTACAGGATGAACTAGAAGCTGGATTAACAGGATTTAGCTGCAGACTGGAAAGTCAAAGTAAATTATCTCAATCATTAGAACCTGCAAGCTTGACTTTTCGGGCAAAATTCCCATGGCTGGCAACTGATTATGCCAATTCTGAGAGTCAGGAGCATCAAAGGAACAGCTACAGTTTGAATACTATTTGCAGCAGTAAGTATTCACTCCTCATCACTGCTTGGTTCCCACAATGAATGGGAAAATAAACATTTTGGCCCTTTCTCCAGTTACCTGAAACATAGTATAAAAAGATGAAGAAATAATCGAGCTTTTGATGTCTACATTTTCAGATGTCTAAAGGACACCTAGGTACGCTTTCTTTCGTGCCTCTCAGTTCTAAAGTACTGCTGAAGAAGCCATTCTACTCCTACCGAAAATCTCCCAAGCTGCTATCTCTCAGGTGTCCTTCCCCTACAGAGACAAGAATTTGCTCTCCTCATTCTCGTCTTCTGCAGACTCTTCCAGCTGGTTCTTCAGAAAGACCAAACACCAAAAGTCCTCAGCAAAGCCACAAACTGTGGCCCTCAAACTCAGCCAGACTCCTGTTTTCCACAGAAATAATAAAACTGAAATTAAACTCCTCCTAAGTGCATAGCTTAATGCTTACAATGTCCCTTTAATTTTTTAATAGCACTATGTAAACTAGAATCAAAGCACAATAAAGAATTTTAATTTGCTATGTCTGTATTCACTGTGTCATCATACATCAGGCAGAATCTCTGAAGGTGGATCTCAAACACATAATAGCCACAGAAGCAACATGATGGAGAATAAAGTGGACAAGTGATATATTTAGCTCCATCCTATCTTTGTCCCAAGAGAAAAGAGTTCCTTCTAGTGCGAGAAGGGAGGAGAAAAAACACTTATTTGGAACGTTTAAAGGAAGAAAACAACCTAGAAAATGAAGGCATGTTTTCCCCAACACTGATGACCACTTAAAACAATCTCATATAACTATAAAAAGATATTATATTAGCCTTGGATTTAAGCTTCTGTTTTTCAGTCTGAACCACATCAGAGGGTTATTTTCCTCTCACATCCATCACGGTTCTCTGAATTTTCCACTTGAAGTAATTCTGCCCCTCTCCACCTTTTGGAGTCATTCTAAAATAACTGAAACAAATCTAGTAGGGTAATTGTTGCACTTGGCTGAACCACACCTGCAGATTATACAGTCCTTGTATGTGTTAAACCTGTTGCCCTCCTCTTCATAAATTTCACCAGACCAGGAACTCCACCACACAGGCTCTGTGGTGTGCTCCCAAGCAAGCAAATTGAGCTTTTCTCCCTTCAGTGCTCAGAACAAAATTCAGTTATTAAAAAACACTTTTCTGAGAACTAAAACATTGTTATGAAATGAAATTGCTTTCAAAAATCTAGCAGGAGTGGATCCACTTTAGTAAATGTTCTCCACAAGGGCACAAAAGACTTAAACGTTACCAGATCTCTTTGCCACTGTAACAGGACCCAGCCTAGATGATGTGCACAGCTATACAGATAGAAGAGAAATAAAACAGGTCCCTGCTAGCAGAAAATCTTGTAGCATACCAACTAAGAGACTTCACAGAATACACGGGGATGAATATAATTTGAAAACACCACACTTGTACAATCAAGTACCCATACACTTGTCAAATATAACCTGAGCCATAAGGACAAGATCAAGAAGGCTGTTAAGTCAGACTTCCAAGGTCCACTCAAACACATAAGCTTAGTGATCAGTTTAGTTCTCTAGTGTACCAGAAGTACAAACAGTACGAAGGCACTCTAAGTGATACAAGTTTAAACATCAAGGCCTCCTTATCCTTCATCATTTAAAAAGAAAAAAAAGAAAAAAAGCTCTAAAAATATCTCCAGTGGTGCTACTGTCTATAACCTATGTAATATCTTTCCGCTGCAGTTGCATTCTAAATTCTTGGAAACATTAATCTGTCCTACTACAGTGACATGACCTACAGTAAACCTCTTTGGAGTCCTAAACCAAATGGTTTCCAGAATCAAAAAGGAAATTCAACGGAAAACACTGTTCATCTCTAATATGGTCACAGTTGAAAAAAATACATATTTTGAGCTAACAAGAAAAAGTTAGGAGACCTTTCAGGACCAATACAGCAATAGAAGGCTTGCCTCAAAAGGAATTTCCATTAGTAGCAAGGACAACATTTATTTGCCATATTCCATATGCTGCACCTAATGTTTAATTAGGTAAACGGCTCCTAAAGGCCCTTGGTATCAAAGGTACAAACCAGCAGTTAATACAAGGCTGCCAAAAAGATCATCTATAGCTCTGAATGGAATTTAAATGGTCTTGAAGCAGTACTGTAGCACTGGCAGAGGGGAAAAGAGAGGCCACTGTACTGATACCACCACAGCTGAATGGATTTCTTTACTGGTTTGTCAGAGCTAGCTAAGGGAAAAAGGCAGAGACACGGAATGACAGATTTTCTAACATTATGAAAATACTCATTCCTTTCTACTTACTGAGGAAATGCACTGGCAAATGCCTCTGTAAGAGCTAAGTGGGAACGGAAAGCCCTACTCTTTTAAACTCTGTATCACTAGGCTACACAGACTTATCTTTGTAGCTGCTGGAATTTGATAAAACTTGCAGAAAACTTAGCACATTTCAACGTCCAGAGCAGTTCATTTACTTTGCAAGCTACAACCCCCAATACCCAACACAGACTACTCTACCACTGTGCTGTACCTTAGCCTACTGACCTACACCCATGTTCCACTGCAGAAAGTGGATAACACTGTATTTGAGCCATGTAAATGCAGATTATAACGGCACCTCTAACCAACGGGGGGGAAAACAGAACCCAGCATTAGTCAGTCACTCAAGTTCATTAGGTCTGGTCTTAAAGACAGGAAACGTTCATCCTAACAGCCTGACAAAAGAAAGACTACGTTTATTCACTGTATTTATTCACTATCGTTACCTTCTGTATTTGAGGGGGATATGATATTCCTCTCTATGCTTTTGTATCACTCAAGAGCTTCCAGGCTTTATTCCAACTTAGACTACTGTTTTAATGCTGGGAAAAGGTGTACCCTACAGTTTAGGCCAACGCATGGCTTAAGTCTAAAGAGTGCTTTGAAAATGACCTCTGTGCTCATATAACATCTATTAAAATCCCATGGTATTTCGTACCAATAAGCAAGCAGGTATTTTGGCTTTTGAGTGGCTTTCATTTATTTTCCAAACCTGTGAAAATACCTGGTTTGCAAGACAACTAAGCATTTTCTTCACAGGTAAGGTTTCATTTAACTCCTAACTTCTCTCCCACTAACTGCACCATTCCTGCTCTCCCTACTCAAGTTTGTTTTACCTTAAAGCAAGAAGCACTCCACCGGTTATTTTAACAATTCTTTATCAACTTCACCACTACCAGATCTTCTCCCTGTCATCCTACAAGATTCTTTAGAGCAAAGGAAAAATCTTTCCAGATAAGTTAAAAAACAATAATAAAAAATTTAAATAAAAGGTTTAAAAAACAAACCAAACCAACCAACCAAATAAAAAACCACTGCTTCATGGCTGTAAGCACCCAGCTGCTACAATGCTCAACGCTGCATTAGGTGCCTAAAATCTGTACACAGTGAAATTGTGAGAATCACTGCAAAGAGGCACTCAAAAAAGCTTGCTTAAAAGAAAAAAAAAGCAGTTTAATTAACCAAAGATAATAGCTCACAGATTTATACAGAAATTTCAGAAGAGAATATTAAAAATATTCTCTCAATTCAGACAGATTAAGGGCTGAGCAAGGCATCAAGTCAAAAACAGTTAAAGATATTTTGGTGAAAATGTGGGTTATTTGTTTATCCTGGTTGACTTTTTTTTTTTTAAAAAAAAAAAAGTACAATGACATGCTTAGAAGAGACGCCCATACAAGCATGTAGAATAATGAAGCACAATAAGTTTGCAACAACAAAAAATACGGAAGTTACTTCTGGTGTCAATAACCCCCCCCCCCAGGGGAAAAATTGCAGATCCAGGCAAACTACAGGACACTCAGTGCTCACTCACTTCAACATGCTACATTGATTTTCTGTAGATTCAAAGCTTGTGCAACATGGGCAGAGTTAGACCTTCAGTGAAAATGGCTCAATCATTTCCGACAGCTGCCTGAGGTCAGTTGACAAAGCCACATCAGAAAAAAGACAAGGAAGAGAAACTGCATGAAAGAGTTATTGACAGGACAAGACAAAGAAAAAGATGCAAGATCCACTGGCCTTCTAAAGAAGTGAAATCCTTGCTTGAAATCCGCTGGTTTCATAGTTGGTGAGCAATCTAAGAGAAAGGTTCTAGTTCATCTTCTGTTATTAGCTGATTATAACAAAGATTCAGCAAAAACACACACATACCTCTCAGACTTCATTAACTTCTTAATTTTACAGAAAAGAAATACATCCAGGTTTGTTGACTGGGTGGGTAAAGATGAGAAGATTTGTTTTAGACCAATTCTAGAAGTCAACGAGTTCAGTAGATAAGAATATTTTCTATATTACTTAAGGAAACAGGTTACACAAACATGACAAAGAATTTCAGGAGTACATTTTGGAAGATGGGAAGAAACGCACGAAGTAAAGCTAAAATGTAGAGTGTGTGAAAAAAATGTCAAGTTAGTGGTGAAATCGTGTCCTCGAAGATGGGCTGTTTGGGGAAGAGAGGCAAAAGCCATGCAGAAGTCAGTACTGAGAAACAAAGATATTTTGCCTCTTTCAGGGTACAGCAAAGATATCACTGCTCAGGAAACTGAAATCTCAGACAATTGACTTAACATTGAGAAACAGCTGAATTGTGACACAGCTGCTGAATAAGAAATTACTCTTCAGTCTGGTAGAAGGCTGCTTCCAGTGGCAAAGCAGCCAGGCTGAGAACAGAAATGCATATGCTGCCTGCATAGCTTCTAAAGGCAAAATAAAAAAAGAGCACAACAGGATCAACCCTTCAGTCTTTTTAGGATGTAGAACAGAGGAGGCAGTGGGAATAGCAATAACTGAGTAGCAGGGACAGAGAAAATGTGCTTCAAGTTGCACAAAATGGGACAGAGGAGGCAGTCACAAGCCAAGATGAAAAGGAATGTACAACCAAAACCCCTAAATCTTTAAAAAGTATTCTGGAGAACTTAAAAATACTTCTTTCTTTCTTTTTCTTTTTTTTTTTTTTAAGATCAGTGCTACAGCTCAAACATCGGTGTACTTTACAAAAATTCCTTTAAAATATCAAAAAAGGAAATAAAGACCTTAACACTAATAAGTGGACAACTGTCAGTAGTGCAGTCAGCCACACACACAGCTGAAATGAGAATACACTGACTGAAGAAAAAAGAAAGAAGGACAGCATGCCAACAACATTTGACAAATTTCTTGTTCCATTTGTCAAGTGCATGGATGACAGAGCTGGTCAGTACAAAATAAGCAATGAAAAGGTTTTTCACCTCTATTGTTGTAGACATGACACATCTTTATCCCAAGCAACTGCAAATGAGGCAATTGGGCCTGATCCCCATACCAGAGGCAAGGTGGAAATATTGAGCATTTTACAGCTCCTGAAGTATCTCCTGCCAAACAACAATGCTGCATCGGCAGCCTTTCTAATAAAACATCAAATTTTAATTATTTAAAGAATGAGGTGGGTGGCATATTTAAAAATACTCTGCAGCTTGTGAAAGGGCAAGAGTTTACCTTCATTAAAAAGCTCTTTTTGTAACACACATCCAAAATCAATAGCATGAAGTCTGAGTTGTATATCAGAAATTTATGTAGTGAGAAGGATATTTTTCTCCAAATTGGGATAAGCACAAACATGTATATTGATAGCACTTACAGAGAATAAAGAGTTTTTTTGGAAAAGGGCCATTAATCTCTTAGATAAAACTGGGGACACTTGGCCTACTGGACGGAGCATTAACCCACATTAACCCTCTATGAACCCAGCATTTTAAGAACTAAGAACACAATCTTCTAAATGAGGCTGATGTTGCCACAGTCCAAGCCAGCACTGTCACTGAGCAGTAGCTTTACCCCCTTCTAAGCTTCTTTCCCAACTTACACAGGCAAAAGGTGAAGCCACTTTGGAAATGCTTTCATTCTGAGACATGAGCAGCCAAACACCACGAGGCCATTTGCGGCCACATCAGATTCTCAGCAGTTCCCTGCACTGCCATGCCTGTGCTGTGACAGGAACCAGGGGAGACTGGCATGGTGACACAGGTCACAGCTAACTGCAGCCTTCGGGGAGAACAGGAAGACTCATGACATTCCCATGTAAAAGCACCAGTGAACTCCACCCAGGTTTAATTTTTCTCTGATCAGAATCCTGCACAGAATATTTGCTAAGATACTGCAAATTATAAAACAGCATTTTAAGACCTCTGCATTACACAGAGTGCTCTAAACAACATATCCTGAAGTAACAAATTACTAGTTGGGAAACAGAATTCAAGCGTGCCATATTCAGCAGACAACTCGAGTTTGCCATATCAAACAGGAACAACACTCATGGGTAGAAGATGGTTTGAAGTAAGAACAACAGTCCAAATAGAGACCAAAGCAGTTCTACCAGAACAGAGAACTAATGGAATGGAATAGTTCAGTTGGAAGTGACCCAAAAAGACCACCAAGTCCAACTGCCTGACCTCTTCAGGGCTAACCAGAAGTTCAAGCACATCATTGTCCAAATGCCTCTTGACCACCAACAGGCACCGGGCATCACTACCTGGCTAGGAAGCCTGTTCCAGTGTCTGAGCTCCTGTTCTCCAAACTAGATGAACCTAGTGTCTCCAGCCTCTCCTTACAGGAGATGCCTTCCAGCCCTTGGACCAGCTTTGCTGCACTTTATTGGATGGGGAGATTAAAAAAAAAAAGAGTAGAAGTCAGTAGTCCAAATACATGGGGTGCAGAAAACCTGCACTTGAGATGAGTGTGTGAAGGAGAAAGACTCACCAACTTTTTCTTTTTTTTTAAACCCGAAGTATGAGAAATTAGATTCTTTGGATCATCTTCTAACCCACTTTTTCAGGTCTAAGAAATGCAAAATTTACATAGAACATTTTTTCTCCAACATATTTAAACTATGATACTGCTGTTTCAAGCACAGCTCTCTCCCTTTCTCTACCTTTTCTTGATTGATGAGGCTCGCTGCTTTCTTTGCTCTAGATATGGCCACATGCATGCCAGTATTTCACTATGTAAGGAAGTGCTCTTAGACACGTTTTAAGTAGCTTAACATTGGGATTTGTCTATAACACTGCAGCTTGCAAGACGTGCAACTGGGACACAGGGAAGCTACTACGTCAGGAAATGAATAAAGACACAAGGACTTTAACACAAGGTGAACAGAAGCTCAACTTGTTACAAGCTGATACCTTTTTTTATCAGGCACTACAGCTCTCAAAGGAAAGTTTAAGAGCACACTTGGGCCTCATTGCACTAGTTTCAATATATAAAGCCAGAGGCTTAAATAGCATCTACTGAAAAAGAGCTTAAGTGAACAGCAACATGCCTTTCACATCAGTACAGGACATTACCCACTGCACTCTCTCACTGAAACTCTCCTTAGATCATGAGAAAAATCCCTTGCTTTCAGTACAGGCCAGTGGCACACTGAACCACTGCCAGTAGCCTACCAGCAGTGCTGTAAGCCACTCCCTCACCAGCTGCTCGGCAGCCAGCACAGCCCCACTAGCGAGCTGAACTTCCACACCGTCCGTGGGCGAGTCCTACTTCCATGGAACTCCATCTCAGCAGCTAGCTGGCAGCAAGGCTCAGAGGAAGACAGCAGAGAAGCCAAAACCTTAATCACCTTCCAGCCTGAAACTATTCCTTGCTCCCTATTAAACCTGCATTAAAAGGAACTCTGAAGTTCTCATTTTATTCATTATCCGATTTCTTGAACACAAGTACTGAACACTAAAAAAAAACATTTGGAGAAGTATTCCAACAGGAACTACAGATAGTACAGACAGTACTACCCGATAGAAGAGTACAGTTTATATTTCTCTTTCAAAAGAAGTTATGATACCAGGGCAAAGATTATTTCTAGAACCAATTTAGACATTGAGTTTATTTATAAGAAAATGGCTATTATAAATAAAAATTTTAAAATATAATCATTCATTTAATTTGATGCAGGATCTTAATTGTCTGAGAATTCAGAAATGGTTGCTTTTATATATGGAACAACAGTTGTAAGCTTGAGTAGAAAACTATACTGGAAGCACTTGCAGCATTCTCCTTCTGCAAGCTTTTTTTCCCATTCTAGTAAAAGTAGTTGCATAACGTCAATAGATCTTAAGTGTAAAGGGAACGATACATTTCACCATGCGCTTGGAGAATCAATAGTGCCAAGGAACTGATTGAAGTAATGTAGCTGTACTAAACTGGTCAAATATCCAGTACAACTGATGCTGAAGCCTGAGTCAGAAAGATTGAGAAATCTTTTTTCCTTTTTTTTTTTTTTTGGCCTACATAGAGTATTCCACATCCTTTTCCTGTTCTGTCAGATCAGGAAACACAAGTACTGATTTCACTGACAAATTCCTATCAAAGTACAGGAGTGACAACAACTCTTAATGAAAACTAAGTAGAAAGAAAACCACTTTGTCTCTAATTTCACTTTATGTCTGTTTAATGTTTACATTCAATTTCTGAATGTAGAAACTAAACTTTCAGACAAAGTTTAGCTCTTCAAAAGCCTCTCTCAAACAAGACATTTTGTTCAGTCCTCTGAATATTTTCTCAGATTCTTTCCAGAACTTGCTAGAATTTTTTCCATCAACCCTACAATAGAGGTACATATTTTAAATGTTTCTGCACCTGAAATTTCATCAATGTAAAGAGACAGTCACTTTTCTGCTCCTATTTAGTACCTGAAACGATCCCTCTAAGACCTCCACTGCCTGAGCATCAAATTGGTACCTCACTTGGACTGCTTGATCACTTGTTTTTTAAGCATCTTATTGCTTCCCAAGGAATAGCTCCCCCATTTTGCAGCCCCTCCTCCTGCCAGAATCACCTCTGAATCCACTGTATGCCTACCATTAGCCAAATGCATTTTTGTCAAGAATGTCAGAGTTTCAAAAGCTGAGATGCTGAGAGTTTCTGAGCTGTTCCTTGGGTTGATTTTAAGGTGTGGTAAGTGGGTAGGAAAGCTTGTATCCATGTACAAGGTATTAGCATGTACAGCAAACAGTGCTGTGAAGCTTCTTTACCACAAGTGTTTGCACAATAGGTAAGAAAAATTCAATGCTAAGAATATTTCAAGATTTTCCCAGGCACGATATACACGTGTGCGTAGTTTCTCTCTCTTTTTTTTTTTCCCTTCTCTTTTTCAGGGATAAGATTCCCTGCAGGTGGCTCAAATTCCAAGATCAGGTAAACAAACCCAGACACAGCAAGAGGACACTGTTCTTTTTAGGAAAAGAGGTGGTGGTATTCATACCAAAAGCAAGACGGAAAGAAAACTCATCCTGCATCCTGACAGTCTAAAGACAACGAAGGTGTGGATGCTGCTGTTTGCTTAGTACTTCTAAGCAGCTTCTATGTTTTCCGTATTTATTGCTGTTTTAATTATTAAAACCAGCAAGCTTTAATTGCATCTAGCTACAAAGGGGCCATTCTAACCAGCTTAAGGAAAAGAAAACTACTTGACAGGCCGTGTTTCCTGGTAACATTTTGGAGGTATCAGGACTGGAAGCATTTCTCTCATGCAGAAATAGCCTTCACACCACGGAGGACTGGAACTGTGTGGGACTTTCATTCTACAGTAAGGCCCAGCAAACAGTTTCATTCAACACTGGATGCAATCACGTTACAATGTTTCAGTATAGAACAAATAAGCGATGCCAAATCCGGACAATTGCCAGATTAGAAACATTCTTCATATTTATTCCATTTTTTTTTCCTCCGAGGTTTTTCATTTCTAAAAGAAGTAATGAATTGGTAGGCCTGATACAGAGGTCAAATGGTATGGCACAAATCTTCCTCAACAGCAACTTAGAGCTAGTATTTTCACTTTTCTTAGTTTATAAAATGGAAAATTAAATCAATGCATGCCCTGTACTTGAACAGGACCCATCAAGACAGACTCACGGAAATTACCTGGAAGCTTGTTAGGAAGTAGATGATCTGTTCAAAGACTTTTACTATGAATCAGAAAGGTTTAAACTCACTAAACAAAGGAGTTATGAATGTTTTTAATTCATGCATCCTACCTAGATGAGTTCTATGTGAGTAATGAAACATTTCAGACAGACCATCTGCAACCAAAACACAGTCATTTTCATAATGACCTATTATATAAAACAGGTCCTAACAAAAGAGAAAAATAAAAGCTGGATTATATCGGGCCCTTAATAGTGGAATTATTTTCCCAGGTATATATCACGTGTGCTACAGCCACACTCTGCAAAGTTCAAGGACAGCTTCCAAAAACTGCACCGAAGCAACTAAGGGAGAGCTGTATTTTCATTCTGTCAGACATACCCGCAGGGAGGGTAGGAGAAAAGAGCAGTTCTCTGCAGCAAAGGAACAAACATATGGAGAGAGCAGGGAGGTGATAAAGAGGAGAGGGATGAGAGTGAGCAATTTAAACACAAGAGAACTACTGCCCCAGTGAACCTATGCACATAGCTCCATGCTACTAAAGATTCTCTGCAAGACAGCATTCCTCCACTCCAGTCGCCCGCATTAGAGACAAGAGGACTATCACATCATGTACTGGAGTCTCCAGGCTCAGTCTCTTGAGACATCACACGTTCAATAAACCTCTAGGCCACAGAATATGGCAGGAATGAAAATTCACCGCAGCTTTTACCTTTAATGACAACTTGATTAGAAGCTATCTGAAAATGCTCTGCTAAAGACACAAAACAGGTTATGTAAAGCCCGACTGCACCACTCACAGCACTTGTGTGATCTGTCTGAGTCTGAGGGCAGTAGGGAACGCAGCCTTAACAGGCAACAGAAGACAAACAGCAATAAGCTCCATTTCCTATAATTCTAACAAGACTAAAAATGAGGGTTTAGTTACAAAACTACTCTAGGGAACTACAGCAAAAAGAAATACTTTATATGGCAAAAAAATTTACACAAAGAATGCAACAAGCTACACGATCCATGAGCAACAACGGATAAAAGTGAAATCAGTTTTTTCTACCAGTATGAATCTCCTTCCTTCTTATTTAAAGAAAAAGTCACTGTAAAACAATCTGCCTGCTATTTGTAACCTCTGAAAATTCCATCCTCTAAAGGAAGGGGTCAAAAGAAGTGGTTGATTACTTTCAAATATCACAGTCTTTTATCAGGGAATAAAAAGCACTAAGGCAAACACCAGTTAGTCGGACAAATAATCAAGGTTAAACATTTTGGAATGCCTGTGGGATGTATGAAGAAATATGCTTAGCTAATAGGAATAACAGGACCTTGTGAGACTCAAAGAAGGGCAAGGATCACAGGATTCTTAGCTCATACCATGAATAATAAATCAAATGAATCACATCATTGACTTAAACTTTCCTCATGAAAGGGACTTTGCTACTTAGAGCATTCTAAGAGGGAATCCCTGTCCCCCAAATTCATTTTCTCTTTGTTCTTTCATTTGTGTTTCCCTGGTATGCAAGCTGCTACAGATTCATGCAAATGCCACAATTTGAGCAGAAGTTCCTGGAAGGAGTGACATTCTGGTTTGAGTGCATGAATACAGGCATTGGGCTGGAAGGATTCACCTGAGCAAAACCAACATGATAGCTGATTGCAAGGCAAGAACAAAACCCCACAAGTTTATCTCAAGATAAAGTTGAACTATTCCAGCTGGGACAGAAGAGTGAGGCTATTCACCCTGATGAAAGTTTCCAGTGTTATGAAAAGCAGATGCCTCATAGCCGAGAGGCTGTGTCTGTAGTTAGGCCACTGCTTCTCCACAGCCATGGTTCTCAAGCCCTGTCCAGTCAGAGTGCCTATCTCAATATCCAAAATTTCTTCACTGAACTAATGCAAGTTGGTATAAAACCCTACTTGCCTTCTTTTTGTGACTATGGATTACAGTAACTGTTATCAATGCACGCAAACAAGAAAATGACAGAGGAAGATGGGCTCAGAAGTGATGGAAGTCAAGCCACTAACAAAATGTGATCTGAATGACGAAACTTATTTCTTGCAGAAGTTATGCCATTACGTACGTCTGGGCTCTTCAAGAAATGAAAGTGAGACAGATAATGAAGCCTTCACAGCTTCAATAACGCATACCAATAGCAGGAGGCTAAAATAATCAGGGGTTCTGAGCATGTGTGCATATACTGAGGGGCATATACAAGAGACCGCTTTTCCTCCTGAAGCATGGCAGACAAAAGCGTTCTGCTGAAGTGCAAGTGTATAGGGTGTATGAAATGCAGCGATTTGTAAACACTAACTGCAAAAGTAGAAAAGGTTAAAGGATGGCATTGTACCACTCCAATTACATAAGAAATTTTTTGAAGACACAACATAGCAAAACCGCTGGACTCCTGAAAGAGCTTCCCCTCAGACTTCCCAGCTAATTAGCACTGAGCAGCATGTTCATCTCCTTGAGCAGCTACTTCTGATGTTCATGACCAAGTGGTTGCAGCAGCACTGCTCTGGTTCCAAACCAGGATAAGCACGCAAGTTCTGCTTGCACTTGGGGAATAACAAACCCAGATTCCTTTTCTATTCATCATATTGGATTCCTTTTCATCATCTATTTAACAGACTAAGCACACACTAAATCAGACAATGCCAGCAACTAACCATAAAGTAATGTTTGCCACTGTATCTCCCTTATCACTCACTTCTCCTACCAATAAAACCAAACCAATTTTCTCATTCTCTCCTGGGACACTAAGCAATCTTATTTAGAATTCAACCTGTTCAAAATACAAATATTGCATTTACAAAAGCCTCCAAAACATCACGCAGCTAACAGCAAAGTTACTCCATCAGTGCAGAGCACTTAGCACCAACAATTCCTAAAGTTTTATCACAATTTGAAAGCCAAGATGGGAAGGAAAACTGCACAATGAGTTATTTTTATTAAAACAGGGGAGCAAAACTGTTAAACGACAGCAGAATACAATACCAGTCACATAACTTTGCAATTTTTTTTTAAACAGACTGAAATGAATGGTGCTACTAAAATTCTGTGTATTGACTCAAGTACAGCCATCAACGGTATAAAGCTTTTTAGCTTTCTGTTTGTTTCTTTAAACCAAGGAAAAATTTTGGTGGGATGAAGATGACTTAGAATTGGAAAGTGACTATCTATTCTAAATCACGTTAGGAATCTAGAGCACCTCATTATTCTGCCAGATTCTACCTCATGAAGCAGATTAAGGATTTTAGATGATTTGCACTCAGAGTTGCTGGCCACTTCCCGAATTTTAGGCAGTTTACTTTCTGGAGCTTAAACAATCTGATCTTCTTATACTTGGTATTCAGCCACTTTGTCTTTCAGCATCTTTTCAGCCTGGGCTGTACAAGCTGGCTTCTTCCTAGACACAGCAAGATGGATCTACCACTCAGGAAAGGGGAACTTTTATTATCTAATCCTTACTTGCTCATACAAAATAAATCCATATTCCATATAACAGGAACAGAAAACAGTCTGTATGCAGACACTCCTTTCACTAAGCACACTGCTCCACCTTAAACTCTTCCCTACTTTCTCTCAGACAGGTACACAGAAAGAAGCAGTAGTGCAAGCTACTCACATATAATAAAAACACTCAAAAAAAAAACCACAAAGGGTTTTTTCCTACACTTTTGGGCTTGGCACAGCCATCAGTAACTCTGTGAACTGTGGGTCTTGCAGTAAGCAGAATTTCTCATGAAGAATATAGTCATTACACAGCGAGGAAGAAAAAAGGTAAACCACCCATTCAGGCTAAATTGGGCTCAGTGCCCCCAGGCAAAATGGCTTCAAAATAAACAACAAGAACCAACGGGTTCCTCCTTTTAAAAAAGGGTATTCAGTCCTTTATGAAATGGTAAAACTACTTTGAAAGAACTGAGATCATCTGATTGCTTTGGGAGTACAGACATAACCTGCAAACAGCCCCACACACCGTCCTCCCGAGGACAAAGATGAACACACACAGTGACATTCCCTCCACCTTTGCGTTTTGTACACCAGGCTGCTCGCTGAGACACAGCCCTCGCACTGTACCCAGCCCAAACTCCCCCCTGTATTTAGGGACACGAGTCATCACGCTGCTGCAAAGGCTCTCACAGTGCTTCACGGGGAGCAGCGGTGCGGTGGGTGAGATAAACAGGAGAGCAAATCTAAACAACACGGCTCTCAGGAGCCAGCCTGAATTAGAAGAGTATTCTATCGACACACCGAGACCCAACCCAAGAATCACTTCTCCAAAGTTCACCGATCACAATGCTAGAAAGCAAAATCTGCTCCCAGAAGGGGGGATTCGCATCACACCGTGTCTGGCAGAGACGAAACGTACGCTCCCCGCGTTCACAGAGGTGAAAGCCTCGCCGAGATGCAGCAGCTGCCAACAGGGGACATTTCTCCCCCTGTCCGTACGGAGAAGTTTACCTCGAGAGATGCCGGAGCCGGAGGGAGCCCACAGCTCCNCACCTCACCTCCTCCGGCGCCGCCTGTGCGCTGCCTCCCGCGCCGGGAGGAGCGCATCGCCCATGGTCCCTCGGCGGAGGCCGGCGCGGGCTGGGCTGTGCCGCGCT
>WBMW01003413.1:3154782-3170674 GCA_013396635.1 Penelope pileata
GCGGTGGGTGAGATAAACAGGAGAGCAAATCTAAACAACACGGCTCTCAGGAGCCAGCCTGAATTAGAAGAGTATTCTATCGACACACCGAGACCCAACCCAAGAATCACTTCTCCAAAGTTCACCGATCACAATGCTAGAAAGCAAAATCTGCTCCCAGAAGGGGGGATTCGCATCACACCGTGTCTGGCAGAGACGAAACGTACGCTCCCCGCGTTCACAGAGGTGAAAGCCTCGCCGAGATGCAGCAGCTGCCAACAGGGGACATTTCTCCCCCTGTCCGTACGGAGAAGTTTACCTCGAGAGATGCCGGAACCGGAGGGAGCCCACAGCTCCGAAGTTCCCGTGGGCTCCGCCACCCCCGGGCCCAACGCACGGGGACCGCTCCCCGCGGCCGCAGCCCCCGGAGACAGCGCTCCGCCACGTCCCGCCGCGCCGCACAGCCCCGCGACCCGCGGCAGAGCGGAGCCGGCAGCGCCCGGGAGCCTCTTTCCTCCCGTTCGCTCCCCGGAGCCGCGCAGCCCCGGCAGACGCCGACCAACGCGCGCCCGACGCCCCCGGCCCGGCCTCGGGAAGGTCGTTACGCAAGGTGACGGGGNGAGAGGCTGGGGCAGCGCGAGGGAGCGTGTGCAAAGTGCTTGCCCGGCTGAGGAGCGCAGAGTGCGCGCGCCGCGGGCGGGAACGCGGCCCTGTGAGGAGCTGTAACGGCCGCGCGTGCCTCGCGCCGCCTGGCAGCGGACCCCGCCCTGCGAGCGCTGCGGTCCCGCGAGCAGAGGTGGTTCGGTACCTCAGTGAACGTTCTTCTAAGCATTAGACACACGCAGACAGCGGTACCGCGAATCGCATCTTTAAAACACACCGAAAGGTGGCAGAGCCGGCGCTTGGGAGCCATTAGGGCTGAGGACGCCGATGTATTTTTGCAAGAAGACGCCCACGCCGCGTGAGCGGCGCGACGGGTGTCTGCGGCGCTGAGGGAGGAACGAGGGCAGCCGCGGGCGGAGGGTGACACCTGGCGGCCAGGGACGGGACGGGCTGGAAGAGAACGCGTTCGTGGTTAACTGCAGCCTCACGTAAGTCACCAGGTGCCACCCACTGCCGAGGGTTCATTGCCCCTCACCGCATGGGGCTGCCCAGGGCCCGTTCAGCCTGGCCTTGGTTATTAAGCCATTCCCTCCTGTCACGAACAGACTGTGCAAAAAGTCAGTCCCGCTCCTGCTTGTAGATTCCCCTCCAGTACTGGAAGGCCACAATGAGGTCTCACCAGAACCTTCTCCACTCCAAACTGGACAAACTCAGCTCCCTCTGTTGGTGCAGCCCAGGGTGCTGTTGGCCCTCCAGGCTGCAAGTGCACACTGCTGGCTCAGAATCATGAGAAGATGGTTATACACACACACACAAATTAAGAAGAATCTAGTTATTGGATATGGTTTTGGCAACAATTCCCCCATATCTTTGGTTTGAGCTGGAAGGGACCTTAAAGGTCATCTAATAAATCTTTGCTGGTGTTCAGTGCTATTCAATTCAGGTTTCTCCCCCAGGACAAAAGATCACTGTGCGCACAGTGTGCTGAAGGACCATTGTTTGCACCCACAGACACTGCTGTAGTAGGGCTGTGCAGGGCAGAGGTTCACTTTTCACTCAGCATCGTGCTGTGTTCCTGGCTGCAGGCTCTCCCTGGCGCTAGGGATTTGAAAATTGTACAAGGCTTCCCCTGATCAAAGCCTTGGGCCTCTTTCTGTGTAAGATGAGTAATTTTAGGAAAGCTCTACTGTGATTTGCAGTGTTTGTGGAACAGGCTCTTGTCACAGAGAAACAAAGCGGGTGGAATAATGGCGTCTACTGCACTTTGATTCTTTTCCATTTATATTAGGCTTGTAATTTAGGAAGCTCATACAAAGGAGCTAATCTAACCTTGTAGTCACTTTTGAGTTTGATATGATCTATTATTGAAATATATACAGCAAATAACAACAGCAGTCTCCTAGCAGCACTTTTCCCAAAGGCAGCAATAGCTCTTACTAGCTAATGGTTTTCTAACTGAAGCGTACCAACTAGACCCATTACACAGGATTAGGAAGTTACACTGGGCGTTTTACAGTATATGTCTGACACAGACAAAGGAAAAAACCTGGCAGAGATGAGCAAACCAAATGCCTCAATTAAGCAGGTGAGAACTACACAGAGCAGCGGGCTCACTGTTCAAGAATCCTTCCCTAGGGAAAGAAGGGCTTCTCAGAACACAGGAAGCAAGAGGCCAAGAGAAGTACAGACCCCTATAGCATTAAAGCATTAAGAGAATCTGAGAATAAGCTGACACTTACCCATTTGCTTTTCTCTTCAGCATGTAGCAAGTCAGCCACCAGTTATTAACATATAGCTTCCTCTGGCCTGTTCCACACAGCATGAAATTCACAGTCAGGTCTTCACTTATGTGCTTACTCACTCTTTCCGTCAAGGAAAAAGTGTGGGGGATGGAAGTACCAGGTGAGGCTGATTAGGACCATTACGAGCAATTAATGCAATCAGGGCTCTGATGCTGGCATCTTATCTTGCCTGTTTGCAGCATGGAGTTGCAAGTTCTCTTCAACTCCAGGATAATGCGTGGTAGTCCCCTTTCACCTTTGGGTACAGGGAGGAACGGGGTAGAAGTGGAAGCACAGTAGTGTAGGGAGCCTCCCAAGGACACCTGGCTGATCAGGGAGCTGCCAGGAAGTGTGCTTCCCAGAGATAGCTACTCTCTACCACGTGACACTGCGTATGCTTCCTGGGTGTCTCTGCAGGTATATCCATAGCGTATGCCAAGAAGCGTATCCTGCAAGCCAACCTTCAGTGACCAAAGAAGACAGATTGGTAGGTCTGTTGGATCTGTGGGAGCGTCTAAACATTGGATGAGGCCAGGTCTGGGGCTCTTGGCTATACTTGTTGTTAATGGAGGTCTTTCAGCTTATTCTGAGAATGGTCATGCTAATGAAGAAAAAAAAGTTATAGTCTGGTACAGACATACTATATAGCACCTGTTGATAGTGTTTTTCTGCTTGATTTTGTCTGAAAGGTGGAGTTACAGCCATACATAGGATTGTTTTATGTTGTCTGTGAAGCTGTCTACTTATCCCTGTAGACAGGGACAGGTCCATTCCTGCGTGTTTGAATAATAAACTACCATAACAGGGGAAAATGTATCTGGAACAGAAAAGAATTCACGTTACAAGAGAATGTGATTATTCACAGATAATACTTACATAAAACCTTTCTTTGGGAGTATGCTAAGCTGTGTTTCCATTTGGCTTGTAACACTGTATAACAAAATTACAGCATATGTATGTTACCTTAACATTTAGTTTGCATTTTCTAACAGCGAAATCTATTATGAGAATATTATTATGAGAAGATTCTTGTTCAATTATTGGAGAATGTACATATATAAAATCTTCTTATATAGAAATCGTTCTCTCTAAGGCTGTCATCTAAGTTCCTGCCTTTGTTCCAGTTGAAGGCCCTCAGTTGTCTCAGGTAGATAGAGACAATGTTACTTCATTTTATGTCTGGTATGAACAAAGAAGTGAAGAACTTAGGTATTAGAGAGAATTTGCATTATGATCCACGTCTTTGAAGTCTAATTGCCTGGCCTTTGGAAGGGCTCCGTACTTTCTATGCAGGGTTTCTTACTTTCTTTTATAAACCTCCCACACTCTGAGTAAAGGGTTAGTCGCTAGTAGTTTGCAGACACCAAGTGGGCTCTTTGCTGGTAGGCCAAGTACTGTGTTGTTAATGTTGAATATGACCTCAACGGAACAAAAAAGAGTAAGAGGAGAAAGGAAAAAATGCCTGAAACTTGAAACAAAGAGAAAATGAAAGAGACCTTCCTGGATAGTATCTGTCTCTTCAGTGTCAAAAGGCAACTGTTTCCTGTGGCTTTTAATGTGCTTTTAAAGCTTTCTGTTTGAGGTCTTTCTCAGCTTTATTGATACAAAGGAGTTTGCTGCAAAGTGATAACCATCTCCAACCTCTGTGCTGAAGATCAGAAAACATATGTGGTCTTATTCAAGAATTTCTTTTTTGTCTGATTGCATGTTTCTCAGGACCTCATCTGTGTTTCAGAATATTTCTTGAAATACAGTGCAATATAATTCCGAAGCACTATATTTTCCATATTCAACACTACTAGTATTCTAATCACAAACTGAAATCTTGGAGAATCACTTCCACTTTTTCTTTAGTTCCTTACTCGCAATTCAAGGTTGCTAAAGGATAACCTCAATTTAACTCTGATTAAATATCAAAAGACTGGGAAGTGGGAAATGCTTCTGTCCTCTGCTCATAGTCAAGTATAGTCCCTGTTTTTTAATGTAGGTAGGACTTTGTAGTTGACTTTAAGTATATCTTCCCCACCAAGATTTATGGATATGAAAAATCATATTTTAAAAGGTGTTATAAACTCTGCCCGGTACAAAAGATCAAACTCAATAATTATTATTTGGCTCTTGCCTTTGAGGATTTTATTCTGTCTCTTGTTCATAGATGCAACAACTGGGTTATGCGATTTTCCATCACCAGGAAATACTGGTCAATATTCCAACAGATCTTGCCATTACCACAGGCACTGTAAATATGAATTGTATTTGTACAAACATTTCTGTTAACTTTGCATTAAGTTATCACAGAGGAAATAAATAATTGCTTTTAGGTAACAAACCAGACATTTCCAGTAGGTATTTAGTGCGTGCAATAAGTATATAGAACAGATCTCTTTCTGCAGGATAATTGAGATTTTCTTTTTCCAGAGATCACAATGGCATTTCAGTGCAAAGTGGCATGTAATTGAAAAATTTCATAGGCGCAGTCTAAACTTGATAGATCTGGTTCTCCAGTGTCTTGTTCCCTTTACAGCAATTATGAGAATGGTCATATTTTACATCAACCTTGCACAGGTTTGAATGACTTCTCAAGGTGCAAGTAATACTCTGTGTTCTCATTTGAAGGCAAACTGAAGTTGCACTGTGATTTATTTTAGAGATTTCATTGGACCTCGAGGAATTAAAGACTTTACTGAGGAAACAAGTCACTGGCCCTTCAAGGAGACTTGTTGGAGAGACTGTGTGGCAGATACATGACCAAGGCACAAATGGAATAAGACACAGAAAGAACAAAGACATAACAGAAGGATTGGTTGGGTTATTTGTATTCACTATTGATGCAGTCATTTTAGAAGTTTGTGGTCCAGTATTGTTATTGTGGAGCAATTGTCTGAAACTGAGAGTCACAAAAGCTTTTAGATTGAATTAATAAAGTTAATAGTACCAGGGCTAGATGGTGTTTTAAAGGAATTCAAGTAGGAAATTTCTGAGCAGTTATCTCCGGTGCATTGCCTAATCAGTCTCTTTTCTTAATTATCAGAGGCACCGGTTTCACAGAGGTTTGTAGTAACTCAGAAAATTGGAAATGGACGGCTTAGTCTGGTTTATGTCCTTGATGGATTGGCTGGAAATATACATCAGGTATATATATGAGGGCTGCTCTGACAGCAATGCCTCCTACTCTATTGTGTTGGCCCACAATTTCAGAGGCAGATGTTGGTGGGATGACAGTAGAGGTTGACCCTTCCCACCAATATCCCGTTCCATGTTGTTGCCATGTGGCAGATGGCAGCAGAGGGCAGCCTGGCACGATGGTGTCTGACATGGAAGCGTGGATGGAGCGAAGAGGTGGAATTGAATTCCTCCATGCTGAAAAAAATGGCACCCATTGACATTCATGGATGCTTGCTGAATGTTTCTGGAGACCAAACAGTGGCTGTGAGCACAGTGAGGGGTGGTGGTGCATTTCAGCAGTGGTGACAGTAGTCGTCATCATCATCTGATGCAGAGTGTTACAAGAGCGGCATGCAGGCTGTAGGGGAACTGACAGGCCACTGCTTGGGCTGATGACTGAGCACCTGGTGAAGGGGTGTGGTTGGCCTGAGGAGCACAGGCAAACTGTTTACACCTGTGCTTCTCTGTGGTAGGAACAGGTGGACCTGGGGTGGGGCTGCCCCAGGCTTAGATAAGGGCCTGCCAGGCAAAGCACAGATCAAAAGATTAGAAAGAAGCAGCAGCAGGGTGAGAGAGAGAGCAGCAGTTGAAGCAGAGGAAGCAGCACGAGGAAAGAGCTGAAGAGAACAGGAGACAATGTGGAGGAGAGCCCTCAGCTCCAGATAAGAGAAACGCCAGTCAGATGAGATTTTGGGACTTCTTCTGTTACACAGATTCTTGTTCATCACTGGCAAAAATGCACAGCTAATGGTGGTGACTATGTTAAAAAAAATGTTTTGTAGCTGAGAATTTGCTCAGTCAAGTGGTGTTATTGTGTTCTGTGTATCTGTAGTTTCTGTGGAAATCAATAGGAGGCATTACTTTTAAAGCAACCTAGATACATGTACAATAGATTAATATCAATACATGATACTCCTCTGGAGGTAAGCAATAAGCTCACTGGTTTGTTTGCTGTTTGAAGGAGCCTGTAACTATTTGTCTGATCTGGATAGTACTCTGTTTAGATATCAGTGAACTTTTTAAAAAAACTTTGAACCAAATACCTAATGACTTAAAGAAATGGTTACAGATTATATCATTAGGGGCCTAAAAGATAGTAGTAGGAAAAAAAAACAGAAATCAAAAGTAGAATTAGGAATATAGGATCATTTGTTGCTATGGGGGAGTTTATTTTTGGAATCTCTCAGGGCCTTGTTTTGTTACCTCGCTTCTCAGTGTATTTGTGAATGATCTGAAAAGGGAAGGAATATCAAGGTGACGACTGAAGATGATTTAAAATTGCTCAGGATAATAAAATCTAAGGCTGATTGCAAAATGTTGCAGAAGGATACAGTGATACTACGTGACAAGAAAATAGAGCAGAAGGTATAATTCACTGTCAATATTGCTTCGCATGATAAATGCGATACCACATAAAGAAGTGACAATCTAGATAACCGGATGGACTTCTGATATTGTTGATCAGGAGTTAGACTCTAAAATGATCTCATAATCTATGTAAATATCAACTCAATGTTCAAGTGATCAGAAAAAAAAAGTTCGGAAATTTTAAGAAAAGGTCTGTGAACAAAATGTTCCTGTATCTGTACAGATCCATGGTGCACAGATTTGATTCCTCCAGCAGTTTTCTTCCTCTACCTCAAAGCTGCAGGAAAGGATGATAAGAGTGATCGGATCAATTGTATCGTATGAGAAGAGGCTAAACTGACTAGAGTCTAGGGAAGAGGAGAATTTGAGAAAGAAGTGATAGAGATTAAATTAAGCAAGGTAATGAAATCACAGATCACACCAATGTGAATGAGGCAGGAATGTTCAGCATTTCTGCAAAAGAACCTGTGATATCCAATGAGTATGGAACAGTGGATTTCAAGCAAGCTAATTATTGTCCTGGCAAAATATAAGTTATATTGTAGAGTCTGCAGGATTTTCTGGATGCCAAAAATATGAGTTCAAAAGAGTTGAATAGTTTGGGAGTAACAGATCCTTTAACTGCTGCTAACTAGGCGATGACTTCAAGGAAGCCTCTGATTCTGACCATTAGTAAGCTGGGAAGATGTTCTCAGGGAGGGACCATTCTCTATCTGCCCTGTTTCTTACACTGCTCACCAGAGTGTCTCCTTGTTCTTTCTCTGAGATACTGAGCAGATGGGCCTTTACCTGGGTCATTGCAGCTGGTACTGTGTTCTTATTTGCTGACTGGTCCAGGGAAGTGCTTCTTTTCTGAGGTCTGGCTGCCCCACCTTAACAGAAACAACCTGGAAGGCAGAATGACTTTCCTTTACAGGAATGTTCAGCCTAATCAAGGTGCAGAACAGCTCTAATTCACCAAGGCCTAACAGCTTGTAGACTTGGTATTTCCTCCATGGGTTCCTATGCTGCACCTGGCTTTGTTGAAAGAGTGAACTGGAATGACTTCAAAACAGTGGTCGGGAAAAAGTATTCAGGAGTTGTTCCTGTGCTGTCTCCCAGATGAATTTTATATCTATCAGTGCCTCTCTATCCCTAATACAGCCCCAATAACTTGCTGCTATTGTACTGCATTTCACGGAACTGTCTCATGTACGAAACTAATATTAGCCCTCAGTGCCATGTGTGCTCTCAAGCAGCGTAATGGAGAGGTGAATTTAGAATACACAGAGTCTAACTGGATCCTTGCTGCATTATCTTGGTTACACTAGAGATCTCCAGGTCAATGCCAAAATGAAATCTTGAAGCTGATTGTTTTTCAGCTTTAAATTAGTTAAATGCGTCTGTATTTTTGCTGTTATTTCATACTCTAAGCAAGTACTAGGAGCCAAATGAATCTTAATTTTGAATCTCTTTTCACAATTAGGATACTAACTGAGATTTCAGGATTGGCCCTAGCACTTTAGATGATAACATGTATGGTAAGCACCCTATTTCCTATAAATTTCCAGAGCTTTGGACAGACTTCACAATCTGGATAGTACTGGTGTACATACCTGTAATTTTCTTAAGAGATTTTATTCTATATAACATTTTATTACTTGTTCATTTGAAACTTGAAGTATATACAGATTCAGAAGTGTTTCTTAAAAGAAACTCTTCACTCTTCACTAATGCTAAATGCGTTACCACACAAAGGTGAAGAAAACACAACACGCAGGCAGTCCCTGAAATTGGCATCTTCTCTCAAGTAGTCAGGTGACATTTCATGTATGGGAACTGTTAAACCAGAGTTAAAAATAGATTTAGTTTATTTTCTGTCTACTTAAAAGGGAGCTGTTGTCACTGTTTTGTTAATTAAAGTTTGAAAGTGGGAGGCATTTGATTTATAGGAGATGCTAAGCTGGAGACTGCTTTATAAAACTAAAAAAGGACTGATTCTAAAACTTCATAAAAAGGAAACTGCTTTCAACAACTTCTGAACTGTGACAAAACACTCAACAGAAGCTGCATGCTGTTATTATTGGAAACCAACTCAGACTGTGAGGTTTAGATCAACAGCTTTGAATGCTATTTTCGCATCAGCACCACTCCCCCCCCAAAAAAAAAGTAAGGTTCTGATTTACTGTAATTTACCCCATGGTTGAAATCCTGGAGTATTTTTAAGCACTGAGAAATTATTTACGGTAGATCTTGTCTGTTAATTATGAAATGGACAATACAGTCAGGGTTCTTGACTGGAGACCTGCAACACATGACAGCTTACCTGTAGGATTTCTTCTAGTTAAGTGGGTCTGGTATGTACCCTTGGTTTTAGTTTGGAATGTCTAAAAGGTTCAGAGCCCTGTAGTTGATTAATTCCAGACTGAGGTATATTTATATTCTTATTTTGTGTAATTAATAATGAAAATATTCAGGTTGGTTAAAGTCTGGACAATATTGATATGCTTGTGTTGTTTGGTGGTGAATAAAAGCATTTGGAGTTCTATTTTGTACATTACCCTAAATGGCATCTCCTTATAAGTGACTTAAAGTGTCAGCTTGACAATTTAAATCTGACATTGGCGAGAATCTTTTAGATGCTTACATTTCTCTGGAATGCTGATGTTTTGCAATCCCAAGTCCCACCAAATGTGTACAACATAGAATATAGGTGTGATCTTTTAAGCACTGTGAAAGTCTTGGAGGGATGCTCACCTGTCTGGAATGTCAGTGACCTTTAGGTGTCCTCATCTGTTTACTGGATGCTTCTGGAAATGTAGAGTCTATGAATAGGATTCCCATTGCAAGAAGAGAAAAAGCATCTGTACTTTTACAGTTTTGAGTGTGGTGCTTGACTGTGTAAAGTTTAGCCCAATGTCAATATTCACTTAACATATTCAGAATTGACAAAATACAATGGAGTTCCTAAAATGACTCTTGCAAGAATTTATCAAATCAAAAATGTCTTTGCTACTTATTAGCAGAAATGTCACGTTTCCTCTGCTTTACATGTTTTACCTTCTGCTCCCAAATCTCATTATTTTTATGTATTCTTTACTTCACTGTGGCTGAGGATCTTTTAACAAAGGATTGATTCTTTTTTGCAGATATGTGTACTTTATGGAAAAGAGCTATACTGACTGTGAAGTGTCTTAGACTTACCAGGCATACTGCTTTCTCTGAGATGCTTTTCTTGAACATGGACGTGCATGACAAAAAAATTAATAGAAGTGAATGTCTTACAAAAAAGGAGGAATTCTGTACAGAGGCTCTTAAAATAATAAGCTATGTAATGGTAAATGCGACCACTGGACATGCACCAAGTTGTTTGACTTTATGTATATGCCAACCTGAGGGAAGTGCTGCACTAAGGAGTCAGAAAGTATAGGCTCCATTCGTTAAGGGAAAATATTCCTCTTTCAGACAATCCAACTGGAACCTCAGAGAGTTTTTACTTATTCAGAAAAGCGTTCCTTTTAGGAAAAAAAGTGAAAAATAACAATGTCTTTACTTCACCTGGATCTGTTCTCTGACAATGTATAGACATTGTGAAATAGTTCAGTACTCAAAGCTGTATCAGTTTTATTTGCTTTCTGCATCACAAAGGAGAATGAATTGCATCTCTCTTATCAAATAAACAATATTAACAGCAAACTCTAGACAGACAATCCACTCCTGTAAGGACACACGCCTATGGATGTTTTCCTTTTAGGTAGCATTTTTGTTTTAGAAATACATACATACCACAGAGAACCTAATGATCATCATATTTAAAATGTTTATTTTACATTTGCTTTCCTGGGAATGTAATGTACTAATTTGTATACCTGCACATAGGTGTACTTGTATTCAAAAGCGGTCAGAAAATCTTTTCTTCTCGTGTTCTGTTACTCCCAGGTGCAGACTTAGAACAGTTAGACCTGTCCTGCTGGGAACGTGGAATCACCTTCTCCCACATAGTGTATTTGCTGATGTTTTGTTTTAGCAGTTCTTAAGAATTTTACAAATTCCTATACTTTATTGAGCTTGGCATATCATATCTAACTGATATTATGGAATCTCACAGCTCTATTCTCATTAATTCCTTCCTCCCCCCCAAGTTTCATGTAATTCCAGTTGTTTCCATTCACAGATCTCAGAGCAATTCCTTTGTTGTATTTTTCAGTCTTGCAAATGTTTTGGGAAATAACATGCTTTAGTATAAATTACAAAGCTAAAAGCCTTCAATAAGCTGTTAATTGTCCCTGAGAACAAACGTGTTCTTTCTTTCTCAGTCTACAAATTACTTTTTTTTAGTTGTTCTCTGGATATTCTTTCTTATTTTTCTAACTCTACTGCTCTTCCTTCCCACTAAGCCTGAACACAGGCAGGGTTAATGGCTGATTCTCTTCACAGGAAAAGATGTCAGATTTTGGATGAAAATAATGTTTCCAAGGAATGGAAATATGACTACCCATTAATAGAAAGGAAACATGAACTCACAGTCATCTGACTCACAGCTCAATGATCTTTGTCAGAGCTGCAGAGAGTTCAGATGGTTTGAGGATCTCTGCGGGACATTCTGGATAATCTGCTATAAATTATGAACAATAATTACAAAGTAGACTGGAAACTGTATAAATTGAATTTTTCCAAGCTCAGCAGATTGTTGAGCACTAGCTCCAGAAATGCTGGAATGATAGAAGAATGGGATTATAGGCTTTGATTCATTTCAATAATACATTACTGCTACTCTTTTGGACAGCCCTTTTCAGGGGAGCAGTTACTGACTTGCAAAATACCACCAGGAAACACGAATAAAAGCAGTATCTGTGTATGAGTGATTGCTGTCACTAAGGGCTAGCATCCAGGGTTTAAAGCAGGACAGCAAATAAATCCGGGTCACAGACTCCATGACTGTTCTAAATGGTTCTTGACGTATGATGCTAAAACTTGTTTTGTCTTCCTCATGAGTTGTGTGAATCTAAAATCATTGGACAGCTTGCATGAAAGCTTTAAGAAATTCACTGCCACAGGATCCAGCTTTTTCTCTCTAAGTCTTAATTTTGAAAAGCATTTTTGTGGCTAATCTTGCTTTCTAGTCTTGTTCTTTTTTGGCCAAGTTAATTTTTGAGTCTATTAACTGTGACAGTGTACTGTTGAGTATCAATCGTAAAGGAAGGGAGTCTGCTATACCCAACATAGGAAGCTATTTGAAGGATAATAGCATCTTTTGCTTCTGGGTATGAGCTGATTGTCAAAGTGGAAAGGAAATGTTGCCCTTATGGGTACTATTGAATAATTGCTTATTGCATTAGGAAGATTTGCACCTTCCTCTGAGATGTGATAAAGACAGAATACCGGGCTCGATGGACCAGGAGGCTGATCTGCCATGACAACTCTTTATGTTCTGGTACGTGTGACCTGTCAGTGTCTATACTGAAAAGATAAAAAATGAAGCTACTGGGGAGTGAAGGCCAAGGCATGTGGAAAGAGATTTCTAAAGGAACAGTTTTCAGTTGTCTGTACGCAGTGAACCGCCATTGTGGAAGGGGAGCAATGCATGGCAGAACAATTCAGCAGAACTACTACAGCTGGATTACTTATTTTTATTTACTTAATTATATGAAAAGCGCTGCTATATGAAATAAAAATCAGGCAGCCATTTTAGAGGGACAAAATTTCAACTGAGAAATTCTTTAGTAATCTACGGATGGGCTGTAGTTATACAATTCATAACAATTTTCTGTATTTCATAGAAAAAACTTCAGATAAAATTGATTGGCGGATCTTAATAACGATATGCATTTTCCTCAGAAAATACAGTAAGTGTGAAAGTTGGTCATTAGGTAGAGTGTGGTAGACATGGCTGCTTGTCTCTGTGTAAGAACTCTTCAGAGTGTTTGTAAATGGAATATGGTTGTTTGCATAAACATGTGTAGATGGCTTCTCTAAGAAGAGCTCAGCTCTCTGAGATGCTGAATGCTGCAAGGCCCTGTCAGCCCTCAGATCAGAGTTCAGCAGAGGCTCTATAGGATTTGCGTTAGTTGCATTGTGCTATCTGGATACAAATATATATTTGATAAGTCTCCCACCCCCCAACAAAAAGCAAAAGACTGCACAATCTTACTTGGGTGTATTACTTCTTACTTACACAATCTGATATTGTGGAGTTAAATCCAATGTTTCAAATTGGGCAACTTAAACAAAACAAAGCCCATCACTGTTGTGGCTGATCTTACTTCTGAAGTGATCCATTTTAACTCTAAACAGAGCAGAATAAGTCTACCTTCAGATACCACCTTCCTTAAGGACATGCAACTTGCGCTAACTCTGTGATACGAGAGGAAACAAGCAGTTTCTTCAACAACAAAATTAAATGCCTGAATAAACATCGCAAATACACGGACTGATGAAAAGTGAATCTTGTGTGGCACATTACCTGTTGCCCACTTCTCAGAAGCCAAACGTGTCACAAGAGGTTTCCGCCAGATACGCCCTGTTGATGTGACAGTTCATCGTCTCCTTTTGCACTTTTGTTGCTTTGGTCCAATAGTTCACACCGTGTCCTGTCATGTCCAACCACAGCTCCGGTGACTACACAAACATAACCTGCAACTGCCTGTTCTGGGAAAGGCTGCGTGCTGGAAATAGTGCTTAAGAAGGAGGATTTGATTTCAACTTATTCTGGCAGGTATTTGGCACGGTTAAGAAAAAGGAAAAAAAGATAGCTCTCTTCTGACATAAAGAATATTATCACATTCCTTACAAGCAAGTACACTTAAAATTATAGTAAATGAGGCAGTTCTACAATATTTATTTTAAAATGAATGTTTTTACACATTATAGTGATGTAGGTATATGAGTAATATCTAATGTACGCTATCAAGGAATCCAACCTGATTGCTTTTATTCTTTCTAGGTTTTTACATTCAGAAAAAAGCCTTTTCATGTATTACTAGATCATTTTTATTATTCTTAATCTTTTTTTATCACTTCACCTCAATACAGTAAAACTGCTGTTACAGAAGTAAATGTGCGTAGCATATTATTGCCTGGGTTTGGGATAACGGGATTAGTTGTCTGGAGCTGAAAACTGATGTATCCTGGATTTTAGAATAATGGAATTTGATGCTTACCTCTTGCTCTGAAGCTATATATGTGAACTTTGGTTAAATCAGTTTGACCCTAGTCCAGCAAAAAGCATACATATTTGTGTAGTGAGAGACTGATGTTTGTTCACTTGAAGTCCTGTTTTTTGGCATCCTGCTCACAGAGGTGTTAATTAGTTGTGCTGTGCCTCTATTCCTCTTCTCCTCCTACCTTAGTTTTTTATAGGTTAGGCAGTAAAAGCTAGAAGACTTTTAGACATATATAAATTATCTAAAACAGCAGAGTTCCTTGTCCCAGTTGGCTCCAAGGAAGTGCTCTTACACATCCTGCTCACTGTACTCCTTTTGACCCTAATGGGAATGTTTGCATGAATAATGGAGCTCTGTATATGTATTCACATAAGAAAATGATACTGCCCTGGGAAAAAGGAGTGGGTCCTCTTTTCGTACATTCTGGATATGCCTTCTTCATTGTGGTAGGTTTGCTCCCTCTGAACATTTTATTCCCTGACCTCAGTGTCAAAGAGCTTCTTTTTCTCTGTTCTTTTTTGTTGTTTGGTTTAACTTTTTTTGTCCCAGATATCTGATGCAACCAATGGCAATAGAAGAATTCAGATAAAGAAATGTAGAATTCTATTAGAAGCCACAGAAACAATTCCCTGAGCTGTCCACTGGCTAAAACAACTGTATAAATAACTTGCCAGAAGACAGCTAATGAGCTGCCTTAAAAGTAAAACCAACTACAGCAGTAGTGTCTCATTTGTTTTCCTGCCTCATTATCTCAACAAATACATTGCTTTAGTGCTTTTTTGTGTTATGGGTGTATGTGCAGTTCAGACCTCCATAAACCTGAAAATATCAATTATTAAAGAATGAGAGAATATGTTGTTTGAATACATACTGTAAAATGTTATAGATACACTTTGAAGTATTTTTGTAAAAGAAAGGGGAAAAATCAAGTGCTACAAACCTGTTTCAAGCTCAGTTAAGAGGAGAGATGATCCAAACTGTCAGTGAAATGCTGACAATTCATGTTTGCAAATTACAATTCTGTTCAAGGTTTCAATTCTTTTTTTTTTTTAAAACTACTTTTACAAAAAGCCTCTTTAAGAACATGCCTGAATTTAGTGCAGTCAGCTTCTATAGCAAGAGCTTAGCCCAGTAGAAGTGCCCGTTAGTAAAAATCATATACACACATGCACATGTGCAGATGCATGTGCATTTTTCTGTAGTTATGTCTTTGGAACACTAGAGAAGAGAAATGTGTGAAATCAAACTGGGTGCATTTGTACAGCAGCGTGAGTGCTTCTCCAAGAACTGCTGTACATCAGTGTCCTGAACGCTTTCCCTTTAAGCACAGAACAGTTCTAAGTGGAGAAAGAAAATGGATTGAAGCACCTGCTTTCAAACTTAATGGTTCACAGACAGTTTCGAGAAGAAAATCCTTCCTATTCCTATTGGAAACTGTGTCAGATAGCCTTGAAAGATTAAGCTCTCCTAACTTCATTAAAGAGCCATTTATAGGCAGAGTTTCTTTTTATAGAAATACAGGAATTAAACTTCTGATAATGTATCTGGTAAGTCTCTGAACTGAGAAATTTATAGAAGTAAATGGTGCAAGAAAGAGTAAAGAAGAAAAGTAGAAAAAGGGAAAGAAGTTGCATTTTTTCAGGATGAAGAAATGCTGCATCGTTCTCCCCAACCTGTATTCATAGAATCATAGAATGGTTCAGGTTGGAAGGGACCTTAGAGATCATCTTGTTCCAACCCCCCTGCCATGGGCAAGGACACCTCCCACTAGACCAGGTTGCCCAAAGCCCCATCCAGCCTGGCTTTGAATACTTCCAGGGAGGGAGCATCAACGACTTCCCTGGGCAACCTGTT
>WBMW01003413.1:3170757-3331055 GCA_013396635.1 Penelope pileata
TCAACACACACCCCCAAGTCCCTCTCCTCAGGGCTACTCTCAAGCCATTCTCCGCCCAGCCTGTATGTGTACTTGGGATTGCTCCGACCCAGGTGCAGGACCTTGCACTTGGCTTTGTTGAATTTCATGAGGTTGGCATGGGCCCACCTCTCAAGCCTGTCCAGGTCCCTCTGGATGGCATCCCTTCCCTCTGGCGTGTCGACTGCACCACACAGCTTGGCATCATCTGCAAACTTGCTGAGGGTGCACTCGATCCCACTGTCCATGTCACCGATAAAGATGTTAAACAGCACTGGTCCCAGTACCGATCCCTGAGGAACACCACTTGTCACTGGTCTCCATTCAGACACTGAGCCATTGACCGCCACTCTCTGACTGCGGCCATCCAGCCAGTTCCTTATCCAGCGAGTGGTTCATCCATCAAACCCATATTTATCCAGTTTATCAACCAGGATGCTGTGTGTATTATGTTGATAGAGACCTTGGTCAGAAATGACAGCAAGTTCTCTGCCTTTTTATCTTCTTGGCTTTATGTATAAAGAAGTTTGTGCAAGAATATGACTTGCTATGATAAATCATTGGATTTTTAAAAATCCAATCATTGAATTTTGATTCATTCTGCTAATGAATGCAAGCTATATCTTCAGTCTTATAGTTTGGATCAAAGCCTTGACTCCTGTTTATTTGGTATCCCTATCTTCTTCCCTCACTACTCAGCCCTCTGGTGGTAACTAAGATAGGAAACAACTTCCAGAGTTCCTGAGAGTGCTCTAAAATCATATTATTGTCATTAGCTCCTTCTAATTGAGTAGTTTTTTTCAGCCATGTGAAGAAGGTATTCTTTATCTTAACAAAGATTCCTCCAAGCCAAGGTAAATCCGGGAAGTGCTGCGGGATCAGCATGGCACTGCTCCTTGCAGGGTAATGGCACAATGAGGCCCTGCATCTATGGAGCTCCGTGTCCCTACAGGTCGTTATCTGTCTTGGTTTTGTAAACTGAGTGATGACTGTCAAACACATAAGATTAAATTTTGCTTGACAGCCACAATCTGTTTTGCTTTCTATGTTTCTGAGGCTCATCCTGACCATTGTGAATCTTCCAAGATGCATTTTGATTTATGAAAATCCTTTAATTAAACCCTGACAAACTTTCATGTCCTTCCTTCAGGTGCTGGCAGTGTTGATGTGCTGTCCTTGAAAACATAGACAACACAGAAATTAGTATGACAGCTGCTCTGGAGGGCAAGATTATTTTAGCCAAATGACAGTGGTGTTTCCTTCTCTGTCTGTGATCTGAGAGCTTTGTTCTGTAGATTTGGAGGTGTACTGGATCTGGTTGAGACAGAGTTAATTTTCTTCACAGCAGCCCACACGGTGCTGTGTTTTGCATCTGTGGTTAAAGCAGTGTTGGTAACACACCAGTGCTGGGCTCTTGTGGAGCAGTGCTTGCAGTGTCCAGGCTTCCTCTGCCCCCTCTGCTCCCCCAGCAAGTAGGCTGGGAGAGGGTGAGGAGCTGGGAGTGGAGGCAACCTGACCCAAAATGACTGAAAGGCTCTGCTTAGCAATACAAAATATGGGGAGCAGAGTTTTGGGAAGGTGGCCTCTGCTTGGACATGGGCTAGGCACGTATTAGTGGGAGGTTATGAGTAATGGCCTTTGCAGCACTTGGCTTGGTCTGTTTCTTTTTTTTTTTTTCCCTTTTTTTTCCCCTTTCTTTCACTTACTAAGCTGTTTTTAGGCCAACCCACAAATTTTGTGGCTTTTGCTCTTCCTCTTCCCTTCCCTGTTTTGTGGTGGGGGCAGTGAGCAAGCAAATGTGTGGAACTGCTACAGGCCTGGGTCAGCCTCAGGAAGGAGGGATGAGATGGGGACAAAAAGGACTGGGGAAGAAATAGTTGCCATTCCTTTTTACACCTTTCTTTTCCTTTTTTTTTTTTTTTACGTCCTATCTACTGCACATAAATATCCATGTATATGGTATGACATTATGAGATATTAGAAACTCTTGACTCAATCACTGCATTATTTACAAGAAGAATGTAGAGAAAGCATTTGCTGGGCCAGAATGACTCCGTTTTCCTGCAGTTCTCTCTTTGGGGCAGGGTGTGTAGCTGTCAAAGAGAAGGGAAGTAGCTTCCAGGAAACAGTCACAGCTTCTAAGAAAGCTGCAATGCTGAGCAGGGCAGTCCTAAACTTTGCTTGATTCTCAGTACAGGTGGAGAATTCGTACGTCACAGTCATTTTCAGTAATCCTCTCAATGTGCAGA
Organism: Penelope pileata; assembly: GCA_013396635.1. Classification (NCBI taxonomy): domain Eukaryota; kingdom Metazoa; phylum Chordata; class Aves; order Galliformes; family Cracidae; genus Penelope; species Penelope pileata. The sequence continues at coordinate 3,173,025 of WBMW01003413.1, forward strand.
AAGCCAGCACTTCTGTAGGTCATGTTCTGGCACTGTCCTCTTTGAAGAGCAGCGTTACCATATAATAAGAAAAGTGTATGAACACCATTGTTGGAGACCTGAAAGAAGCTTGAGAAAGAGCATGTTAGATTTATACAAACTTGTTAAATAATTTTAAAATTGGTATTAATGTAAGAATTATAAACATACTTGAGGAATGGCCTGGAGGACCACAAGTAGTGTTAAAGGGATGTTATGCTATGGAGAGGAATATCCTTCTGGAGAAGGAATAATAAAGCTCTTCAGTTGAGATGTTAACAACTTTTATTTCATGTTCTTGCTAATAACTAAAGGGTAAAATGATGCCTCAAAGATAGAAGAGATTGCACTTCCCAAAGGGACTTGCAAATTTATGAGAAGAGCTATACTACCTTGCCTGTAGAAATAAGTTTCATTGCAGTGATATAGAATGCAAAGTCTATGTCAAATAAAACTGAGCGATTACCTGTTCAAAATGATAGTAACAGGGAAGGCTCAAATATTAGTAATGAAATGGGCAAGCTGACTATATGAAGCAGCAATTGGGGGGAAAAAAAACTCTTTGAGTTGGGTGGGTAGAGGTGAGGATGCATGAATTGGTACTACAAGATCCAGATACTGTGCACTGTTCTCTCTGTGTACGGTTGCTCTCATTTAAGAAAGATGAATTAGCACTGGAATATAAGCCAGGAAAAAAAAACAAAAAAAACTACAAAGACAAGCAGTCTAGGATGAAGCCTTTTTATCCTAAGGAAGAATGAATAATATAAATCTGTTTGTTTAACCTAACAAAGCAAAGGCTTAGAGAAAATACAGTTACTGAATACAGATGTAACAGTTGAAAAATGCCAGGGAGGGAAAACAGCCCTCTACCCTAGAAGAAAATTTGATGTAAGAATAAGTTGGGTCACAATTACCTTTAGGCAGGAAATCAGGAGTTTCTAAATGTCATAGGTTTGAGGTTCTGCAATGTCCTTCCAGGAAAACTAATGAGAGCAAAATCCCTTTCTTCCCAGCTAGTTTTGGGAATGTTCTTTAATCAGTTTATGAAGAGATTGTGTGACATGGCTTGCTGATAGCAAGGACTGAATTTGTTCATTTGGGATGTCCATTCGAGACTTTCTTCTGATTGCTGGAAGCAGGTGAGCACGCTGCTAGCTGTAGGGAAGGTATTTATACTGTTTCACAGAGCGCTGTCATGCTGTCAACATTTTATCTGTAATGAAACCACTCATCACTCAGAAGTTTTAGAAATGGCAGTTGTAATTGTTATAACTCAATATTCAATTTCCCACTGCTGGGAAGTGTGCCTTATCTTCAGTACTTAGCATTTGGAAGCTGCAGCCTAATCAACAGGCTTAAATACAGTGTCATTTCTTTTTTTCAATTTTTCCACTTTTATTCCAGTCATTTTGACATTTTCGCTCTAAAAGATTCTGAGATGCACAATGGGAGATGTGAAGTCCATATTACCAAGAAGTTAACTGCAGCTTTTCCTTTTAGTGTTGCAGCTGCAGTTTTCCTTGGACATCCCCCTTAAAAGGCATAAGATAAGCGCACCCTGCCTGAAAAACTTTTTTCTTTTTATGTAGTAGTCCCTTCCTTGTAGCACCACTACTTAGTGATGTTCAAAAGTGACTTACACTTTAATAGACAGAAGCATTAACCTAAAATTCTTAAAAGTCCAAGGTGACTAAACCCAAATGCGCTTGGCTTACTGTCTTACATCTGTTTATTTAGTTCAGTTATTTTTGCTGAATGCCTTTAAGACATCTTTGGCATGAGTGAATCTTCCAGAACTGACAGTGTGCCTGGACTAAGGTCTTAGTGAAGTAGCACTTTGCATATCTTTAGAAATGATCTTCAGTTAAGTAGAGGAATTGGGGAAAACTTAGGAGTGACTAGGCAAGCAAATAGTGCTTGTTGTCTCAGTTCTTCTTTCTCTCAGTTAAAAATCTGCCTTGCTAATTTGAATAGAATGCTTTCCTCTTCTTTTAAGATGCTGAGTTTGTCTGAGGAATATAGAAAGTGTTGTCATAAGACCCTTGTCATAAGGATCTACAACTTCTCATTTGCTGGTTTTCAATGACTAAATGACTCATTTGCTGGTTTTCAATGACTCATCATCCACTGGGGTAACTTGCTCATTAGGTTAAGTTGCTAATGGCACCTTTGCTTGAGTTGAGAGAGGGTTTCTTTTCATACATATATTTTTAATAAGTAGTTTAGTTTAAAGTGGTGCTCTTCTGCAAGAGGTGAAAGGACACCTAATAGACGTGTGAGATTATTTAAAATAAATGCTTTATTGTAAAGAAAGAAAATATCAGTGGCTGTAGTCATGACATGCTGCTGTACAGACAGAAAAACTGACTTGTAAACAGGTCTTTGGGAGATCATAACTCAAGTTACATATATTATTTGTATTGTCATAAAGCCTGGAATATCCATTTGGAGATAAATATTTGATTGTGCCAAGCACTGCACAGATTAAATTAAAAGGTGGTTGGGAAAGAAAATGCATTTTATGAGAAAATCTATAAAACCAGGAAACAATAGGATTTCACTGTAACCATGAGCAATTTGAAATCAGAGTTTAAGGTTTTGGAAAACAAGGCGATAGCTTTGGAATTTTAGTTTGCACACTTTGCGGTTTCATATGTCCTGTTGGTGATGTTTCTTTATTTAACAGGAACTAAATAATGTGTACCTGAAGGAATGGGCAGGTGCAAGTGTGACAGGAGATCATCTGCAGAATTCCAGTTCCTTTTAGGTTGGACTTAGACAGGCAAAGTTACCATTTATTGGCTTCGTTCAATATTTAGCAGTCACTCAGATGAGTTTTCTATCTTTTTGAATCTTTCTAATATCAGAATGCAGGTAATACAGAGATGTGCAGTGAGCCTGCAGAGTCTGATTCACTTGCTCATGTCACAATCTCTCAACGACTTGCATGGCTAAGAACTGTCACTGAAATAATCTGGCAGCCAAATAATTTAATCCCTGTCATTCATTTTGTGGCTTGCTGGATGTTAAAAGGACAGGGAAAAGAAAGAATGAAAGGAGATAAAAGCTTTCTTGTCGGTTCTGGTTGGCTGTTTTTATTCCTTTCAGGTGCTGCTGTAACTACCTTATTATTCAGCTTAGGCAGCAGGGACTTGTAATTTAGGGTACATGACAAAGGAAGATGGATAATCTACAAGAAGCACAGGGCATCACCAAGTGTATATTCTATCTGTACTGATTAATGCAGGAAAAAATTACAAAGAAGCAAAATACCATCTCAGTTTTGCCTCAAGTTTTTCACAGGAAAGGCGTGTCAATAACCCGATCCTTCAATTCACCATCTCTTTCTTTTAGTGGACTTTAACAATAGCTTTGGGGCATACTTTGAAATTATCAAGCCTACTAAAACATAGAAGCAATGTCCTTCCTGTCACCAGCCTATAGGCAAATAGGTGAGTTGCTTAAATACTTCTGAGTAAATGACTGCAGTTGTGCTGTCCTCTGTTAGTAGCAGTGGTGGCTTGGGAAGGGCAAAGTCAGTTCCCAGTACAGTGTGGTATTAAGGCATTCTTTCTACTGATGGCTTAGGAGGCAGAGGTTACTTGGGCAGGAAAATGAACTCCTCTCTTAATTGCTGCACTTAGTGTTTCTCTGGGGCACTTATTACACTAGACAGTACAAGCCATACTCCAGGAAATACAGAGATGTAAATAAATCCCCAGAGAAAATTACTCCTACTGTTGTCTGTGTACAGCGCTGTTATCCATAAACAGAGGCAGCAGATGGAGAATGCATGGGTGAAAAACTTTGTTTTAGTGCCATTTATGCCTATCTTTTCCCAATCCTTGTAGTGATAATTTCAAGGAGCTACTGTGAATGAATCAGCAATTGCTTGATGTGACTGGATGTGAGCAGGGTAGGATGTTAAATATTGATCATCTGGGTATTGAGTGTTTGGCAGTGTGAGACCATGATGAAACAAAGATTTCTTTCTTTTTTCCAAAAGCAAGACATGAAGATGATTGATACAAGAACATGAGATTAATTACTCAAATGGCTGTAGTACCTCTCTAAATTCCCACTTAAAGAGCTCTTGCTTCCATTTACATAGCTACGTACATAACTAGCTGTTGTTAATCAGGTCTTCCAGATAAGAATTTATTTTGTGTTTTTTCATTTTTCCCCAAGAAGACACGTAACCACATGCATCCAAAAAGGTTATTTTGCTGTGCTGATGGCTCATACAAGACTGCAGATCTTTTGATTTGTCAGAGCATCTCTGGCTTCAGCACATGTGAGCTGTCACTGATTGGATGCAAGAAATACACTGGGGTGATAACATCAGAGTTTTTCTTGTTGTTTCTAATTTGGAAGCAGAGCCCATGTGTACTTACACATGTCCTGTAATATTTATACCTACTCACAGTGTAGAAGTTGTTTTCAGCTATCTCAGACTGGTTTAAGTAGGACTGGCATAAAGCCTTTTGGATGTGGTCTTTCAAAACTATTTCCAGTTTTTTCTGTAACAAACAAAAAATGGAGCAAACAATTTCCAAGTGCTCTAAATGTAGCAAGACCATCTGTTGACTTCAGAAATGATATTAGTAAGAGTGTTTTTTTCTGCTACGTGTCATGAAACTAGTGAGTGCTTAAATTGCTTTTCCTTTTTTTCCCCCCTCTATTTATTTAAAAGATGAATTCCAAAACCTGTATTTTGGTTTTGAATACATGTCAAGGTATGTCACTTCATTTTAGCTGTGTCTAGGAAAGGACATAGATGTTAGAAAAGGGAAGGGAGCAATGGGGACAGGGAGGAAAAGAGCAAGATTAGTGTCACTATTCTGGTCTGTGACTATTTCTTGTCTGCCTCTCTCCTGGTAAATGCCACTGAGCAGACAGCTAGAATGCACTGTAGTTTATTTTGAGTTGATGGGCTGGTGGAATTTGAAACTGTGCACCATGATTAAGAAAGATATTTTTCTTTGCAAAAGCATCAATTATTCACAACTCATTCACACCTTGGGCAAAGAAGAAGAGAAATGGACTCAATTTATGGGAAGTTCCTATACCCATCTGCCAGGAACAGGAAGTGGATGGAAGAAGAATACAACCCCTGTTTGCAAAAACGTGTCTTGGCTTACCTTCTGCATCCCAATGACTGTTGCTCCATATATAATTGATTTACACAATACATTTGAAAAGGAAATCCTGGAGAGTAGGTACACATTTTTTTGGACCAAATGTCACAAAATGCTGTTGATAAGAGACTTGGGAAAAAATTCTATAGACATCCTGTCATCCTGAAGGCAATGAAATATCAATGAGGATAGTGCAGTAGAAACCGTGGCTTGAGAAGAAAAAGAATCTTTCATTCAAAGCCCCTAAGATCTCTTCACTGTTTAAATTCAGCACACTTTCAGAAAACACTTTCAGAAAACAGACTGAAGGAAGAATCAAATAGAGTTTTATGGCTTCATAACTTTTACCAGTCTCTTTAAAGCTCTCCATTATTATTCACTCTTCAAAGACAGTCTATAGCATTACAGAATATCAAAAGAGCAGTTTGAAAAAGAAAGCTTTGAGAGCCAATTACTAGAAAGTGATAGTACAAAATGCATGTATCAGTTAGCTTATCAAGACTCCAATACAGGAATTGATTCAGAGAGGATCAGCATGTCTTCACTGCAATGTTCACTGGTGATAAATCACCTGTCAGAAGTCCTTGGGGAACACCTTTGTACCTACAATTAGTACACACATCCAAGTACAAAGATATCTGTGGCTCAACGTGACAGGAAACAGTGTACTTATAGTGCTACATCTTCTGAATAAGTTGGGGTAAGTAATACCTGGCTGTATACCTTGGAGTTCCAGACGGTCTCTGAGTAACATCTTGTACTATACGCAGCACCAAATATCTCTAAATGGGCTATGTGGTATCTTTCTTTTTCTCTCTTTTTTGGGGACCAAAATTCTGCTTTGGAAATTAATATGGCATAAGAATTTAAGTGTTTAATTACTTCATTTTTATGTACAGGCATTGCAGTAATGCTCTAAGGCTTCCACTGAAAATTTATTTCCTTTCCACGTCACTCCCTGCTTAGCTGCCCCTTGCTGCAGAAGTGTTTGCGTCTGGGAAGGAGGGAATAGTCAATACTGTGAGCTGCTCTTGTCATGATTGGACTTATTTAAATGAAATCTTGCCTTTCCTAAGGATGCCTGGACTCTGAAATCATCTAATCTCCTCTACAATATTCAAAGCTAGATCCTTCTGACTAATGGTGATCTATCCTTAGCTCTCATGTATGTCACCCTGACCTCTGAAGTCAGTACTGTATGTCAGCCAAGTGTACCTTTAGAAGAAAGTTGTTAATAGTAAGAGTGTGTATGTGTGAGCGTGTGTATGTTGTGGGGAATAGAATCAAAGAAATTAAGTGATGTCCAGTCCATATTATGACTAGAAAGCTCTGTGTGACTCAGGAGCTACCTTCTAGTCCTTTCCATATTCCTAGTTTGGATGGCAGCTATGTATTATTACTATTTTTTACAAGCACAAACATTGGCATAAGATTATGTATTTTTTTTAGTACTGATACACTACCAGCAACCATAGTAGCAGCTCAGCCAGAGGTATGCAGCAGTTTTGGTTGCAGAGAGTCAGTATATGTACTTTGCTACAGTGACAGACAAAAGGATTGATTGAAGCAAGAAAAGGTAGGCTAGGAAGAAAGAATATGTGAATTAGGCTTTTTGATCCAGTTCTGCTGTATGTCTACAAGTCATTAACGGCCTCTTTTGTAGTGTGTGCCAGTGGGGCATGAAGCGGAGGACCAGACTGAGGTTGGCCCCTGTATCTACAGGCTGAAAAGCCATATAGCACTGGTTGTTGGGAGTGGGCTATAAAAGCTTCCCCTGGAAGCAAGGCTAAGGTGCTTGGAATGTTACTAGGTGAGCGAGGCTCAGCTTGTGGCTGGTGTGATTCTTTCATCTGGCATAGCGCTGCTTCCCTGGAGGAGACCGGGAACTGTTCCAGGGATGAAGGTAGCCCACATGGCTGAATCAGCCCTCCTGTGTGCCTGCCACAAAGATGGGCAGCAGTGTCTGCTGCTGCTGCTAAAGGCTACTGAGTGCCAAGCTTAACCCTGTGGCAGGAACAGGAGGGTTCATTGAGCGTTTGCTGTTAGGAGGGCTGGGAAGGTGGTGGATTGAGGGTGGGAGTGGGTTTGGTGCGGCTCAGACAGACATGTCTAAGGTGGCAAGAGGAGAGTCACCCTTCCCAAAGCCTATGTCTGGCCACATTAGCTTTGAAGGCTGAAATCCTCTCTGCAGTATCCTGCCAAGTGTGCCTGAGGGGACAGTGTCATTGTCCTCTGTCCCTCACATCGCAAGGGCCCGCAGGACCGACAATCCATACAAAGAAGAAGCTAAAGGAGGTAAGTCTTGAAAGAACTTTCACTTTGTACGACCACTAAGTAAGTAAAGGCAATGGACTCTGCCCCCCTGTGCACAATGTTTGTGAAAGCAGTGGGAAACTGAGATTTGACTCTCCTTTTTACTTTCCTAAAATGTGGCTAGTCTGGGGGAACCAGCTGCTGGAATGGCTTCTAGAAGGAAGAATTTGCACCTCATGCAGAGATCTCTCCCTTGGCTTCTGAGAATCTTTCTTTTTGTTTTCCTGCTTGCTCCCCTTGTTAATTGTTAAATTGTAGTAGGAGGCTGCTACGCTGAGGCCTGAACCTGAGTGATTCACTGTAGATTTCCCAAGTTCTTGTGGAAACCATGCACATCCTGAAGTGATAGACTGCGGCAGATAACAACAGCTGTTAATTAAAAATATGAATCCAAGACAAATAATTTTCTTCTTCCATTTGCAATCCTGACTGGAAAAATGAAAAACTAAAGTAATTTCTAAACCTTTCAACAGAGGGTTTGGTTGTAGGTGAATTTCAGTAAGAGCTCTGCACATTACAAACAGCGAGCTCAGGCAGTGGTCAGATGAAGAATACAAAGCCCACCATCTATCAGATTCATACAGTTTTATGGATGTGGTCAGCCCCAATTCTTCTCTCTGTGCATGTGTCTGCACAGATACAGTATATGCACACAGATTGTGTGATGTTACGTCTTATTACCTTTCATCAGAGCAGGGCTGAACCCACAATGATATGCTCTGCTACTCATAGCAACTTCAATCCTTTTAAAGAGTATTGTGAAAGAATTGAAAAGCTTGATCTTTAGACAGAGAAAGGAAGAAATCAAAATGATTTTTTGTTTCTTCCTTTTTTCCCCTCCTTTCTTTTGTCTGCCACTTTCCAAAGGTTCGTATTCAGATTGGAACCATAAATGATCACTCCTTTCTGCCCTCAGATTACTCTGCCCCTGGACAGTGGCATCTCAAAAGCCTGAAATGAAGTGCTTATATGAAGCTGTGCTATGAATTTTGCTTTGTAATTTTTGTCTAAACTGACTTTATGGTGATTTTTTTTTTCAAACCAGAATGTTTCAGTCCTGTGTATGATTCATACCACTAACAAAGCAGACAAGTGATTACTCCCTGCCTTATTAAATAATTTAGAAATCATTTTATTAACTTCATAAATTAAACAGTAACAGTGCCTCCTGCAAACAGCAAGATCTCTTTAAATTGCCTTTGGGAATATTATATGTTATAATATGTTAGTCATTCTGAACAAAAAAAAAAAAACGCTTCTACTTGAAAACAGTTTCCATATAGAGTAATACTGGAAGCTTTTTGTACTGTTTGCCAAGGTTGTTTATATAGTAATGACCAAAAAGAACAGCTGTTTCCTTAACAGAAACTAAACCTTTACATGTCTCTGTCAAAAACCTATTTTAGATCATGTAGACTACATATATAATATATATTTTACATAAAGATGCACATAACCATGTCACATTATTCTGGGGATCAAAGATATAGTCATTTCTCCCATGTATTCAAAAGGAAAGCTTTATTTGATTATTTAAATAGAAGTAATATATCTTATTAGATCTTGATCACAGAGGAACCAACTGTAAACATGTCGACAGACTCTGTAACATTTATATGGCCAACAGGCTCAAGTGGCATACAGAATAATTTCAAAGGATTCATTTTCATATGCTTTGACACCTCATGTAATACATACTTAAGGATTGTTGTTTATCTCTTCTTCTGCTTAATATATGTTGTTCACTGGCTTAATGACAGTGAAGCCTAAATTTTCCAAGATTGTTAACTCTAAGGCAAACTTGCCACCTATACCACTTCAGGCTTGGCAATCCTGAGACTCTGAGCAAACGGTTTTTCCAGATATCTCAGGATTTGCATTGGGAAGTGTGACAGCCTGGTTCTAGGTAACCAGGGACATAATGCTTCTGGCAGCAGGTAGAGTATTTCATGTGTTTCAAAACATATTTTATATTGTTTCTTAAATGAAATTACTACCAAATATCCATCCCTGTATTTGGTCCCAGTGGACTGAAATCTTGTTTCAGAAAACAAACTCATTCTAAAACTGTGTGTAATAGAAACTTTTTTTTTTTCAACTTGCTCTGTTTTCTGCTTTGGAAGGAAATGTAGCTATTCTGCTTATGTCTTAAATCTCCCATTACTACATCAACTGCATCACCCACACTGGACGTATATTTCTTTCTCCAAATATTTAATTAAATGCTTATGAATTCTTTTTCAGTGTCTTCAGCTTGAAATGCTTATGTGTAAACAACCTGTTTGATTTACTACCAAGGGTCTAAATGCTCTTCAGTGACCTCATGAAAGCAGTCTTCTGTGATCCCCCTGGTTTAACATCTGTAGCTTTCTCATGTGTTCTTTCTCCGCCCTCCCCTTGACAGTAAGCACGTCATACTCACCCTGGGTTCCCAAACTGTCAACCTGCTTTGTTTCTAACTCATGCATCATTAGTGATTCTACTGAAAATACATAAAGCAAAACAGAATCTGGCTCGCTCTGCTAGCCCTGAGAGCCTGACAAAGGTGACTAGCAAAAAGGTAAGGTGCTTGTCTTTAAGCTAACTTCTCACAGGCTTCTGTGGAAGTACAGCAGAGTGGAGGTCTGTCTGCTTCATGTACTAGGCTGCATTGGGTGCTGCGACATGTAGTTCAAAAGAATAACAAGTGATTTAGTCTGCCAGTTTTCCTCAGCTGTCAGTCAGACTTCCTATGCAATCTGTGGTGAGAAATAGTTCCGACATCAAAATGAAGCCAACCAGCCGTGCTGCTCAAATTAGGCACTCCCATCTTATAGCTGAGCTCCCTCTTTATGAAGGGGATGCAAATATATTTCCTGTAGATTTTATTTGTATTTTGGAGGCTATAGCTCTTAATGCCTATAAATTGTAAAGGCACAACCTGCTGAGAGGTTTGCAATTTGGATTGTTTGTGAAGTCTTTTAGAACCTAATTTTCAATTTTTTTTTTTTTTGCTTATATAGCGAAGAGAAAAGAACAAAGAAACACTATATGAGTTGTCATTTATTTTTTCAAGTTCTAGGATCAGTCCTGAAGCCCTTATGCTGGCAGACTTCCAGCAGTTTCTGTTCATAGGCTGGAATTCAATTTCACTGAAAATAAAATACAAATTTAGTTTTTTGAGAGTCATAATGCCACCTTTCCCACTGTTCTGCTTGGTACAGCTGTTGCAAGCTTTGTGACTTTTAATAGCATTTTGAAGTCAGTTAAGGAAAGGGCAGGGAAGAAGGACGTACATTAAAATTTAAAATCGTGTGAAAGTACTGAATGTACAAATCATTAAAATGTACGTTTGAATTTAGAGAATGAGGACTTCTTACCATGGAAATAAGTAAACTGGGTTTTCTTACGTCATGAGACTTGCCAAAAATAAAATCACAGAGCAGGAACTGCAAAATTAACTAGTCAAAATTAGGCGATTTCGTACATTAATATAGACAGCTAGATCCAGAAACGGAATCCTTAGTTCCTTTCTTCTCTGTCAATATAAGTCTGGAAGACATCCCAGTCTTCTTGAGACCAGTGGGAATTTTACTGTTGTTTGCAGTAAAGCTGCAAACAGTAAAATTGTGTGGGTTTGCACCTGATTCTTGCTGCTGAGAAATGAACATCGGTGGTAGTGTGTCCAGGTGTTGGACCTGCCTGACAGCAGCTGCTGGAGTATTCTTTTGAACTTTGAGTGGCTAGATGAGAGCATTCAACAGGGAGGAAAGACTGGCAGAGGAGCTAGCATCTGTTCCATTCAGTAGGTGACATCCATGAGATGGGATGGAGAAACAAACGCATTTTCAAAAGAGCTGAGCCTCTTCCCCTGTAGGTGGGAGCGAAGAAAAGACAGGTTTGTGAGAAGAACAAACAGTAATACATGGTCTCTACAGAAAAGGGAGAAGTTAGTGTAGAGTGTGATGTACAGCGAAGGCATAGTATATTATAAATTCACTATAAGCAAAAAAAAAAAAAANCAGTATTAACTAGACAGAGGTCAAATATTTTGTGGGGACTACAGCTATGGAGGTCTGAATTTTTCTCAGTTATGTATTTATACTAGGGAGCCATCAAAGATTGTTGCATATAAAATGAGGCCAACGTCTGATCTTTTATTTTCAGTCAGAAAAAGAAAATCACCCATCACCACCAAAAACCAAAACCACAAGCAGCTTCCTTTTTGCTTTATTAGAACAGAAAAAAATTCCAACAAATTACTACCTTCTCCCATTGGATTGAGCCCACAAAAAAAAAAGTCCTTATTATTTGAAAGGGAATAGCATGGGAATTGCTTTCAGATTCAAGATAGAAACTGAAATTTCTGGCTAGTAATTCAGAGTAAATTTTTCTTTTGCACAAGGATGTTATCCAGAATTCTGTAAAGGAGGAGAAAATATTAATTGCTGTTACTTCTCCTGATGGGCATATGACACAAATGACCGCGTTTTAGGTTGTCTGAAGTGCTCTTGTTGGGACACTGTTGACTTGTTGAGCCATCCAGTTCCAACAGTGGCTTTTGTTGGGCTTAGAGAGAGGGCAGCAGGGCCAAAGTGGAACCGCTGTGAGTGTAGAGTGAAATTCAGACACTTGGTACAACACCAATGACAGGCTGTTTGGTTTCCACTAACATTCAGTATTGAGAATGCTGAAATTCCAGCAAGTCTGAGTCTGCTCTCAGTGCCTGCAATTTTTGATGTTTGTTAATGACTCTCTGATACCAGAATTTATTTACCATTTTGACTAAGGCTTCCAGAAGTCCTCACACTCGATGTGAAGAATGCACTGCCATGGCTGCAAGCTCCCGTGTGGTATGGGCCATGTTTACTGACAGGTATTTTTTCCCTCTGTTGTTTTGACGCATTTTACAGTGACATCTAGTGACGACTTGAGTTAAATGCAGGTGCGTACTTCAGGCTTCATCTCGGTGTTCCTCTTAGCTCTACTTTACCTCCACCGTGGTAAGGCCATGATCTGAAGCCAAGGCCTTGGCATAGGCACTGAAGTTTTCCCATTTTTGAACTCTCAGTGCCTTCTTCTTTCCCTCACTGTGCTCAGCTTGGATGGATGTAGCAGGCTGGGGAAGAGCTGCTCCAGGAGCTGCCTTGCCCTCTCCTGCCCTCATCCTCCCATTTCCACACGTCTGTCCTTCTGTCAGCCTGGTCATCACAGCAACTGTTCGTGCTCATCAGGGATGGAGCAGCGTGCCCTTTGTGGCCTACTTTATGTTGCTTTGAATTTTGTGAGGTGAAACAAGCTGTTTGAATTCATTCCAATATGAAAATTAATTTGTTTTTCATATCAAGATTGTAGTCCACGTTTGTCCTTGTCACCTGGTACTCCAGTTTGCAAACTTTGTTATTGTTTATCCGTATTGCACTTCCTCAGGGATAGGGCTGAGGGCTGTAACACACTAAGTTTGCATGCGCTTTGACTATTTTCCAGAAGTGAATAAACAGAGGAGTGTTACCCATGAGCAGCACTGGAGGTAATTGGTTTGGCAGCTTATTATTATCTTACCAATAACTGTATAGCTTTTAAAAATGTGTTTGCTGGCACCTACATGCAATAAGGACTAGAAAGCAGCAGAATGCCTCTTTATAAATGCAGGCCATTGCTTTGTTGAAATTCTGCCTGTTTCTGTCACTCTGCACCATAGGGTGTGCAATTCCTTTTACGCGAAAACTTATTCAAAGTAATTGGCATTGCCTTCCTAGTCTGTGTTACTTGAAACCTTGGTACCACACACATCTTCTCAGGTCACCTTCTTGGACCAAGATTTTTGTAAAAAATATAAGCAGAACTGAGCCCAGCACAGATTTCAGAAAGATGTTTACACAATTGGAATGAAAAAGGACAACTGTAATCTCCATTTCTTACCCACTTACTAGTTAATCTCATTTTTTTTCCACTTTAATAAACTCCCTTGAGGCACTGAAAGAAATATCTGATTTAAGTCTGTAGAGATTGGTTCCAGTCATTTAACCTGTATAAGAAAGCAGTTATCTTCTTGAAGAGAGACACCATAGGCTGCCACAATAGAGCTTGATACAACGATGGGGTGTTTTATTGGTTTTAATTTACCTCCTTCTCCTAGATTTACTTATTTCTCCAGTAATGGCACTAATGCCTTGCAAAATGTCAGTTCACTTTCATTACTCCCTTTTAAAAATACACACTTTCTGCTGGAGTGATGGTTTTTGTATGTCTTTGGATAGAGACCCCTTTATTTTCAGTTTGGTTGACATTGTCTGAACTTCAGTAATTCCTAGAATGTGGTGAATTTGTTACTGGTCTTAGGTGCCCTACTGTTATTCTCATGAGTGTAAGAAAGGCTATATTTAATTGTTAGGCCAGACCCAAATTATCTTTTGTCTCTAATGCATTTTGAGTGGCTAAAGGCCTCTCTTCTTCCTTCTTTAGCCTTCTCTACTTAGGAACTAAAGAGCCTGGGTTCAGTTTCCTTTGTAAGGTCCAGCTAAGCCCTTCTGGATGTATTTCTATACCTTTTGATTCTAAAGAATGCTATTGCCAAATGACAGACTCAGTACTTAGACATATTTTACATTAGGGTGTCTGTTTAGCCAAATTTTCCTTTCTCTTGCGATTCAATTTCTTTTTTTTGTTGCTTACATACTTGAGTTACTCTGTTTGGACAACCTTGTTGGCAAGTTTCCTTGGTTTCTCCAAGTTTGTATTTCAGGGACAAAAACATAATAAAAGATCTATTTTTGCCTATAATATAAATTTTAAGATATGTTGAAACAGCTCGTGATTGTTCAGTTTTAAAAGAATGTGGATGTACCTGAAAACAGAACCGTTGTCCTGGAATCAGTTCTGTCGGTGTTAGAACTACGTTTTATAATTTGGATTTTCAGGTCAGGAGCAAATTAGAGATCTGTGCAGACCTCTCCCCCTTGGATCTCATGTGCTGCAGATGTCAGCACTCCTGAGGACTGGCTTACAGCTTTACAAAGCTGTGGGAGCAGTGTGGTGATCTCAAAGCACACTGTGTGTTTAGGAGTGAGAAGTGTTATGAAAGAGAAAGATGGATAGGGACAACTGCCAAAACAAAAGTGTAATTCAGCCTGGTATTTCAGATGTGTGCTGAATGCAGAGAGATTTGAATTACCTCAAAGGAAATGCTAAGTGCTATCTCTATCTGAGATCTTTCCCCTTGTTTAGGGAGATATGGCATCTGAGGCAGACTCTTTGGGAGCTGATGCTCTGAAGTCCACAACTGCTCCAAGTATAGCTGCCACTGACCTGAATGGCTGTAAATTCCCATTTCTTTCTCACCAAGGAGTGTCCCAGAACTAGGATATAAATGGAGGGAGAAATCTCTTGTGACCAGTTCGAAAGTGGGTCATTGTGCAGTGTTCCTGAGGCCAAGAGCAGATCAAACAGAGATGAAAATAATTGCAGTGTCTGGTGTTCGAGGTGTTTGGCTGGAATGGGAAGCTCCTGTGCCTAGTGTCTGCTTTGAGGCTTATTTGTTTTTTATCTAATGCTTGTTTAATGTAAATTGTGTGCACAAAATTGAGAGCTGGGACTAGAATCAAATGAAAGTTATGTTCCTTTTATCTTGCTGCTAGCCCTGTTGTGCAAGCGCAGTACTGAGCTGCGTAGGGTAGGGCAGTCCTGGGTGTTTGCTTTCCACAGAACCCTAGACATTGCATAAATTATTGCTTGAAAAAAGATATTTTTTGCTCTTGATTGTTGAGAAAGGTGCTCTGTATTGTTTTTTTTGCATTTCAGCCAGCAAAATCCCTCTTTAGTAAATTAAATTCTTGCCTTATTTAAGGAATATAAAAAGTATGCATAGTTCCTGTGCAATAGTTTCTAACCACCTAGGGCTATCCACAGCAATTCAATCCATAATGCCAAATCCATGTTTAATCCATGTCTAAAGAGACAGGTACATTTGTGAAACACAAGGGTACAAACCAAGTAAAGGAGAAAGATATATTCACAACAATTCTTCAGGTTCCTTCAAGACTTCATTTACTTTCTATGGACTCTTACTTCACTGGAACCTTGAAGCATAATACAAATTAGGATAATGCACTGTGGGTTTTGACAAACACAGAAGTTTCAAAATAATTAAGAATGCAGACTACTGATTAAAGAGCTTTTGAAATGCTGTATCAGTTCATGAATCATCTGCCCATTGGTCATAATACACCAGTGAATTAAAAATTAGCTGAAGGATATTAATTAAAGAAGATTAAAAGAAAGATGCTACTTATCATGCGAAAGAATGGAATGTGGTCTTTGTTGAAATGAACCTCTGCAACTTTAGCATGTTTATAAGCTTATGATATGTGTTCCACTTGTTATTGCAATATGTGCTTTCTCATACCAGCAGGATGTGCTGCGGAGTTGGAAATGTCTTACAGCGTTGAGATTCCTCCTTCAGCCATCTCTTTTTGAAGTGGCCAGTCAAATTCAGAGCCAAAGAAAAGGGAAGCTTTCCAGATAAATTCTTTAGCTCAAGATTTTGAAAAACAGAAGTTTTGTCTTTGTATGTAGCACTTACATCTGTGCATACTGGTGGATATATTTTGTTTTTGAATGAGCTCTTAAATATTGTATTTGGAAGCTTTCTGTTTTATAACCGTAAAAACTAACAGTTGTTTAACTGCTAGGAGTAGAATATCCTGCATATTGGGGGCAATAGGCGTTTGGTTTTGAGGAACTGAACAGACTGTTGTTTGATGTCTCTGCATTTTGCTGTTTCTGAAGTGGCATGGTAATATTTAAGACATGTTGCAAAGGTGCTCTGGGTTTACGGTCTCCCAGTAGCACGTGAATGAAAATGTTACCTTCTATTGAACTATCTTTCATTAAAACTCCCAGTGATTTATGGGAAGGGAAACCTATTTTAGGAGCCACTTATGAAGAGTGGAAGGAAGGAGGAAATGAACTCTGAGTTCCCTTCTTTCTAACAGTGTTGCTGTAAACTTTTCTTCCTGAGGAGAAAAAGATTCCCATTTGCTTTCCATTCATATACTTTAAAATATTGTAAAGGGTTTAATACCTCTTATAAAAAGATCTAATACCTATTATACCTATACTTTAGTGCACCAGAATCAAACTCTCAAATCCTGGGTGCATAGGATAGTAAGAGAAGAAGCTGTAATATATCCCCCAAACTAATTTATACAGGATCTGACACTTTCAGACATCTTATTAATCTAAAACATTGAAACCAGTGCACACAGATGGGTGGTGGCCAGATCAAAGCTCACAGCTCCCATCCTGCTGTGATTGTAGCATTAGACCGATGGCAAATCCAGTCAAAAAGGCTGTGTAGCACTAGGGGGCTTCACCTTGCGAGGCTGTGCTGAGTTGCAGTGTTCAGAGTTCATGCATGGAGCTGGATGACCAATGTGATTCAGAAATTGAAGGTAGCTTGACTGAGGTTCTGGTGACACGTTGCAGCAGACATGGCTGACTCTAAGAAGACTTTTCTGTTTATTTCCCAGTTGAATGGCAATTGTATCAGGTCACAACAGTGTGTGGGAAAGGTGAAAGCTAATGGAAGGAAACCCTTTCTTTGCCTTATTCACCCTACAGTTGTTCATTGGGAAAATACACTTGCAGACAGGGCTGGATGCCTTTGCAGAGTGAGTGAAGGATGGGCTGCCTTGCAAGGAGTGCTTCTTTCACCCTGCTTTATATACTATGAAGAGCTGGGTGACATAGAAGGCTTTATCGCTGGTAAAATCTGAAAGGAAAAAACCCAACAACCTGTATTATGCATGTCAGAGGTATAGGACTCCTTGTGCTGGATGCATGTGTCATCTGTCACATTCCAACACACCTGTGTTCTGTGTACTTAAACACCTCTTCCACCATAGGACGTTGCCTGGTAGCAGAACCTAGGTGCTAAGAAACTAAATTAGTTTTACAGAGTTGTACAAGAACTTGTGATTGAACAGGGATTTGAGCCTAGTTTTCATGTGATCCAGGCTAAGGGTCTAACTCGTGCCCCATGGTACTTCTCTGGAAGGAAAACATCCTGAAGGTTCCTCCCACAAGAGCTTCTGTGACAGGCACACACAGAACTGTAACTATGCTGATTCAAATCAGGTAACCTATTGCCTCTAACTGAGGCTCCAGTGCAGAGTGCATTGCCAGCAACGTACTGATGTGCACTGAAGGAGCACCTTTCTCTGGACTCCTTCAGCCATTACTTGCAACAGCCTATAGGGACAGAAGGGTAGCTACATGTTTTCCCATTCATCTTTTTCCCAGGTAATAAAGGGCTGAGAAGTGCAATGAATCAAGAGATTAGCTACAATCACACAGCTTTCAGAGTGAGCTATTCCTCAGTCTGCTGCACTGACATTGCTTTGTGCTGGAAGAAAGAGTTGTGATGTGCAGGGACATGTAAAGCATGTTGTTGCTTCAGAGGAAATGAATGTGAGAAAGTTTGCATATGCATGATTTGGATGTGTTTCCTGGGTTGCCAAGGAAGGCAACAAATGAGTGGTAAAGAGGCTCTTTTCTACAGCATTTGTGGCATCTTGGAGAATTCACTTCGATAGTGATCTTCTGTAGTGTAGATATCACAATTTGATATCAACTCTAATGCTGTGACCTAGAGCTTGTTAAACGTTCATCCCATTGTAATCTTTTGCTGCTGAAAAATATTGGTTTAAATGGTCAAGGTAACTGTTTGCAAACTTGTCTGTGAAATTTCTCTGAGATTGTGAATTTTGATAAGATTGGGAGCATGTAAAAATAAGTTATTCAACTATTGGAATACAGATGCATTCTGTGGAATATTGGGAACGCTGAAAATATTTGTCTCAATTAAAAATTGAACATTTAGCATAGAATTCTGAAATTTCTGGTTAACTTGTGTGGGGTGAAATTGTGTCCTGCAATGTCAAAATTTCTCTACAAATATTGAACCCTAAACTCAGAGTTTCCCTATAAATCTAGATGATATCACTCTGCCCATGAGAAAACAAAGCCAGAGAATATCAGGCTGTTCCTGTTGTGGTCCACACTTGGCTGTGGCCTCTGTGGGCCTCAGTTGCCTGTAATGCCACTGTGCTTCTCCAGGCTCTGTGAAACACTAGTTTGAGTGGTTTTGGATGTCAGATTTGTTTTGGAGCAAGACACTCCACTTTACAAGACATTCTCACCAGAAGGACTTATTAGCTTCTGTCTGGATTCAAAGCAGGAGGACGTAGATGACTAAAAATTGTGCACTGTTCAGGCTGTCCTGATGGTTTCCCTCCAGTCATGAAAAGACTTCATCTTTGACACCCATCTTTAATGTAGCTTCTTTTTATGCCAAACATATATCGTTAGTCTGTGTTTCATCCATTGAAGATTTGACTCTGGAATAGCAGTAGGGTATGCTTGCAGGATTACTCAAAAGATGTAGCGATTGCAAGCTCAGTCACACATCCTTATCAGCATACCTATGTGTTTGATGATAATGTGCATTTGGCTGTCTGCAGTATTAGTCAGGAAGTGGTCTCAGATCAAAGTCTGTCATTTCTTTAAATACCCTTCAGTTGTTTCTGAATCTATGAACCACTCTGTCTTCCAGTTCAAAGAAAAGCTGATTGCTTTTAACTATTTGTAGTTTGTACTAAAATAGAAGAAAGGAAGAGATCACCAGTCATGCAAGCATTTCCTGCCAGAAGGAGCAATCCCTTGCCTCTGTGGTGGGAAAACATGACAAGTGTGTTGTCACAGGATCTCAGAAGAATCTGGTAAACTTGCTTGTGACGATTAAAAACGGACAATTTTTGGATGGAAGCAGGTATTGTAGAGGCATGTCATCAGTACATCCAGTGCTCAGTACCTCTGCTTTCTGATGGCTTTTCCAATTATGACCTGGGTTTCTGATGGCTTTTCCGATTATGACCTGGGAACCCAAAGCCCTTCTGAGTGCTGGGGCTGCTGTGTATGCTGTCTGTTACATCAGTCATAATCTTCTTTGTCACAAGTCACAATCTTGCCTTGTGCCCCTTGCCAGCTGATTGTCTTTTGCTGCAGAGTTCATCTGTGAGAGCAATCACTGGGGAATTTATGGGTGCCTTTCCCAATTAGGTGTCAATCTAATTCCTCCTGTGGTGTTTCAGTGTGTTGAAATGTTATGAAGTCACAACAACGCATAAAGACATTTAACTCCCAAAAATGTTTTTTCTGAAATGTGCTTCTTCCCACTCAGGAGGCTCCATCTAAGATTAGGGAGTTCTAGGAGAAGCTTGGAGCCATTTGCTATGTAGCTTGAAGGGAGCATGGATAAAGAGCAGTGCCTCCCATGCACTCATGTTCTGGGTTAGGCTTAATTAAAACTGCTCTTAGACATGAATGTTTAATGTGTAGCGGGATCAACCTCAGTCAATCCTGATTTAAAATAATGTGAGACGACACATAGCCTCTAAATGGTAATTTTATTACTTTTCCAGTTATTCTAAAACCTTTTTGCCATCATATCTAGTTTTCTTCCAGCTAAATGAAGCACAAAGAGAGCTGGTATTCCAGAGAGAAGTGAACTGGTCTAAGGTTTCCTACCTATTGGACAGGTTGTAAGATAGGTCTCTGTCAACTCACTCTGCAACAGAAAACCTCGTGTGGGCATGCTAGATGACACCACACTGGTAGTTTGGGATTTGGAAAAGAAATACATTCTGTTCCAAATCAGACTGAGGCTCATGGCTTTAGCTGCACACCTCTTTACTGAATGGAGCTGTGAGGTTCCCTTCCTTCCTGAGGCTCACCAGCCAGCTCACTCCTGTTTGCACAGCAGAGATGCAGCAAAGGGCAATATGGGCAAAATAGGTAAAAAGATATATTCATTACTGACGTGTTTCTGCTTAGTTTTCTGCTAGCACATGAATCTGCAGGAAATGAAATGATTGTGATGCACACTGCTGCTTATGGCAGATTACTGGGATCCTCTGGGCACAATCTGGCTCTGCTCAGTTGTTGCTTTCAGATGAGGTTTCAGAAATTACCTATGTGAAAATTCTGGCATTTAAAACAGTCACATTTTATTTATTTTTTTTAATGCATTCACAGTGAATTCCAGTTCATCTGGCAGGGAAATCAGCATGAATCTTCAGACTTTGCACTTGGCTTCTTTGAATATCTCAGACAAAATTGACAGAATACTAACCTATAGGAACTCATGTACTCTTGGGTTTGTCTCTTTGCTATCTAGTACTTCTGTTCCAGTGCTTATGTATTGATTTCTTTGGATGTTAAGACTTTTCACAACAAGAAAAAGGGCACTAGCCTTGTGTGGCAGCTCTCATAACTACAGTCCTACGGTGAGCAGTACACTTTGTGGTGAAACATGGCCAGCTGGTCTGGTCGTATCAGCCTGGTGCTTCTTCATGAGCTTCTTGTGACTAATTCTGAAGGTGTCTCCGATGAAATGCCAAAAATTAACAGACTTTAATACATGGGGGCTACCATCACTATTTAGTTTCTTGAGTCCAAAGCCACCTGAACTCACACTGCTAGGTTTGGGAGGCTGAGCTGAGCCATCTCACTGAGGTCATATGTGGCTCCGTGTATAACAACATGATGCACATTCCAGGCTGACTGGCCAGCCTCTCCACAGCAGAAGCACTGGGTTTAGATAAGAGACTTATCTGCTAGTGCAGGTGCTATTTACTTCTTTTGCAGAGAGCCCTTCCTTTGTTCCCTCATTGCTATTTTGACACAACTTTATCTGAGCCCTTCCTTTATGTGTGCCCTGACAGCTATAGAAGATGGAACACATCAAGCCTTTCTTTCGACAGAAAATGCCTTTAAAAATCTTCCTTGAGAGCATTCACTTGGTTCTGCATCCCTCTTTTACCAATGAGACACATGGGAAAGAGCCTCTTATTTTTAACCTGTTCTTTTCTTCTGTAAAATGAATGCAAAAGTTAGAACTCAATTGTCTTTTTTCTTTTGTATACCTGCACAGCATTTGTGTTTTCCTGACAATTATACATTACTTTTTCTACCTTTTTTTCCTTTCCTTTCCTTTTTTTTTTTTTTTTTCCCCTTCCCGTTTTGAATGTTGCAAAGTGCTGCTTTTCAGCCCTGACCTGTGCCTTACCTTAGCAGAACTGCCCTTAGGAGCCTACTGCTCCCTTTTGTCCCAGTGGGTCGGCCTACAAACTGTTAGGTGAGGGTGTGAGATGCAGTCTGTCATCAGCCTCTGCACATACAATGCACCTGATCTGATGTTCGCAGAACAGACAGCAGATATCCCACCATGCTCACAGCTGCTGTG
Source organism: Penelope pileata (assembly GCA_013396635.1). Lineage (NCBI taxonomy): Eukaryota > Metazoa > Chordata > Aves > Galliformes > Cracidae > Penelope > Penelope pileata. The sequence goes on from WBMW01003413.1 coordinate 3,194,781, forward strand.
CCCAGGACATTTCTCTCAAGAGATCAGCAGGAGCAGCAGTTCTGCAGGAATCTTGCCCAGAGAGGTGGGTTGAGGCTGGAGGTACCCATCATGGAAAGTGGTGCGACGGGAGGGCTGCTGCTGCTCCTTCATCTGATGTCATCTGAGCAGAAATAAGTAAGGGTAGTATGGGGGAAAAAATCAGCAGTTAGGAGCAATTTTCTTAAAATTAAAGTGTTCTATTAGAAACTAGAAAATTAGTCCAGTAGAAAACTCTCACTGTTTTTCTGCCCTTTGTAATAAATTTGCTTTCTTTTATTTTAGACTCTTCAGTACCAAGTCCATGGTAGTAGATTTTTACAATTTTTTCCTATTCTTTTAGTGTTCAGGGAAATCCTTTAGTTTGAGATACACCTAAAGGTAATAGAAACTGAGGACAAGTCTATCTTCTCTTATCCTGACACTGTCAGAGCTCCTGTTTGCTACATAGGGCTAATGTAGAGAGACACTGGGATTGCAAGCCAGTCTGAGGGTACCTGCGGTGTTAATCCACTGAGCTGCTTGGGAGTCACTTGGAAAAGTGCTGCCATTCCTCATGCAATAACAGGAGATGCTGGAGTGGCAAGATAGAAAAGCAAAGTGTGATTAGTTTTAAAGGATAGCACAAACAATAAATGAAAATTATGACCAGTTGTGAACAGGGGAAGCGTGAAGGACTGAGATGAATTTATACCCTTCTAGCTCCCTTCTAAGTGAAAAATGGGCATAAAGTCTCCTATGTGCTGATTTGCATGCATGAGAAAAGGCATTGCCTGGGTGAAAAATAGCCTATAGTGCCTATTCTTCACTTGTTAAATAATCCAGACAGAGGATAAGAGAGCGATTCATCGTCGGTGTATTTCTGCTGGAGAGATGTTGGTGCTGCTCTCCTAGCTGGATTAGGCCCCATGTTTTTTGCATCTAAACTGTTCCAGCTTTGCTTATGGCCCTGGGCAGCGCTGGCCAGCACAGGAAATGAGGATGTCTGCTCTCAGCCACTCAGCCAGCAACGGGGTTGTGCTCCCCATATAGATATGCATGCTGTGCATACCTTCTGCTGTGCTTACAGTGAGGCTGGGGCAGGAAATACAAGATAAACCTGGCTTAATACTGTCATGTCTCAGATGCTAAAGGACACCCCCGCTCCAAACAAGCACTCTCTCTGAGTAAAATTGCAGAAGACAAAATTTGTCCCAACAGGATTTCTGCTCACTACTGAGACCTGTCGTGTGGAAGTGATGTTTATGACTCATACTGTGACACAACACACACTGTATCACGTTGCACTCGTGCTAGGATTTATAGAAGACCCCGGCATTACGCTCTCTCCCTGCTGCTGCTCGCGTTGCTGCAGGGCAGCCTGCCTGGCAGGCAGAGCCCAGAGCCCCCCGGCTGCGAGCTGCAGCCCGGGAGGTGGCAGCAAAGGGCCGGGGAGCGAAAAGGGAGTACAGAACCCCCGCAAAACCACACAAATAATTGCAGCATACACTTTTTTTTTTTTTTTTTTTTTACTTTTTTTTTTTTTTTTTTTTTTAACTTTTTCCTTTTTTAATTCTTCAAATATTATTGAGGAGTATTATAAAGATCAGACATTAATAAGTTGCATTTCTGGAGTGACTTCACCCTTCACAGCTTGTTTATATTGGTTGTAGATGAGCTCTCTGAAATTCCCGGGTAAGAAACAGCATAAGGAACACTAATGTCTTAAAAGTAACTGATCGCTGCTTGCCTGCCTACTTATTCCTAATGAGGTGCATATTCAGATAACACTCCAATTTGTAACCTTAAGGAAAAAAAGCAGAATGACAAATACTTGGCCTTTGCTGATAACTTGATTGGCTGTTAAGGGAAGGTCAAAATTCACATGCTTTGCAATGAATTTCTAGCAATTGTCTGCTGCTTCCCAAGACCTCATGTCACACTGCTTGCACGTGATTTTTATACTTAACTTCTACATTAAAGGATTTAGGAGGGTTCTAAGTCTCTCTCTGGCAGCCATGGGTGAAGATGTGCTGTCTTCCAGCCCTTTAATCCTTATTTATCAGTCCATGCTTTTTTAAAGTTGCAGGGAAAGTTATGCATTAGCCTAAATGTGCCCATTCACTTCATCTTATCTGGTGAGAGCATTTTTGGAGACTGGATTGAAACTAAGAAATGCTTTATTTTAAGAGCTGCTTTAACACGCAGCTCAATCACAAATGGTTTTAAAAGGTACTTTTTTCTTTTTTTTTGAAGCAATGAAAGCAATAATGCCAGTAGCTATTAATAAAAATTGTTGAAACTATTTTCAGAAATTGTCTAAGTGTCTGGGAAGCTGTCTTGTTAGCAGATAAGGATGATGAATAACAGTATCCTGAATATCTACTTCTGTGCTACAGCACTTATGATTTACAGGTCTGAAAATGGTTGGTTTTCAGTGACCCAGGAGCTTCCATGATCCTTCTTTTTTATAGGCATGGGTATCAGGTGAGTTACTACTTGTTAATGACTGACAGAGCTGGTGGGAAATCCCCACTGTGATACAGTTTAGGAATTTATCTCCTTTGAAATTAAAATGCATCTTACTGTTGCCGTTGATGGGGCATTTCTTCTTCAAATGTTCTCCCCTATGTAAAATTCCTTTCTTTTCAGTGAGCAGCAGGAGGAATTAGCTGCTTGCTCACTGATGTAATTAGAAACCTTTATTGGAGATATTAGGTCAAGTTGTTTCTATGCGTGTAAGGTTGTTCAATCAACTTTAAGTATTATGTTACAAAAGTGGGCCAGAAAAATGACTCTGGGATGCTTGTGACCCAAGCGAGTCAGTCTTTACTGTGGCATTTATTTTCAAGAGAGCATTTCCCAGACATGAGTGCCCAAACCAGAGCTCTTTGCTATTGTGTTGTACTGCAACGTGTTTCCAAATGTTTTGGTGAAGTGATATATGGCAAGACCCTATCAGATATGCCTATAAAATACATCAGTATGCCTACACAGCCCAGCTGGTTTCTGTACAGGTAGGAGGCTGGGCTCGGGGGGCTATGTGATTGCAGGAGCACCTGCTGATGAGCTCTCAGCTGTGCTCACCAGCCTGAGCACTAACTGCCTGCAGCTGTGGTCCCAGCACTAGTTTGTTGTGGTTTAGCTGAAGGCTGACTTGTGAGAGGTAGATGTGCTTCCTTCACCTACCTGGAGCAATGGGAAGATTCCAGCACAGCTGTCATAAGGTGTTGATGTTCTCTTCCTGTTTGCTGAGTTGTCTTCGTTTGTCTTCATCTGTGGGTGGCAGTGAGCTGTGCCTGTTCAAGTGGAAGGTTGTGCCAACAGCTTCGTTGTGACTACCAGAGGTGCAGAGCAGGTAATGGGTTGCCCTTGTCCAGGTGCTCCTGCCCTCCTGTAAGCATTGTTTGATGTGGGAAACGTGGTACAGGTTACTTTGGTATTGGGATTTTTGTGCATTAGGGCAAAAAGAAGAATATGATTATCTTAATGGAGCACAAACAAGACAGTAGTCTCCCGTTTCCCTGTCTGTTTTCTGCATCTCTTCCATTCCAGCAGCACAGTTAAGCACAATCACATTTACCTTCTATGCATGTTTTTCAATATTTTTGATTAAAAACTTTTCTCATCAATATTTGCACTCAAACAGGGAGTTACCACTACAGCTGATCATTTGATTGATCTTCTCCGAAAGATTATTTTACCTATTAAAGTTGATTGAATTTAACTGTAGCAGCAGAAGGTTTGGAAACAAGATGCAATGAGGTCTCAGCCATCTCAGCCTTCTTCCTTCCCCTCAAGTTTTATTTATTTATCCTGATAGTTTGAGAGTAAGTGGAGAGAGAGTAAGTAAGCTGGATGGGTAGGAAGAGGCAATGCAGTATAGAATTGGTTTGATTTCACTTTGTAGAATGTAAGCAGGCTGTCTTGGCATCTCATTATGTACATTTAGAGGATGGAGTACTCAAATAAGGAAACCTTTTTCCCCTTTGCATCGATCCAGTAGGGTTCAGCATATTGTATCACCTGGCCAAAAGCTCATTGCTGTTACATGAGTCAGCTGATATAAGCCTCTCTCCTGCTAAATGTGCTGATCCTGTGAAGCAGTAAGTGATTTCACATCTTTTGTTTTAGCTGGGGAAATAAGGAAGCCTATATTACTTCTGTGGCATCGTGCATTTCTTGGGATTCACGCAGATCAGTTTATGTGAAGGAAAGCTTAAAGACAAGAATGAGTTTTGCTTCCTAACTGAATCAGTAAAAGCACCCCTTTGTGTCAAGGAAAGAGGAGCAGCAACAAATATAATTCCAACAGCACAGAGAAAAAGGGGAATCTCTGTAGTGCTGTGAGGTATGAATGTGGAGTGGAGGTGGAATGAGCAAAGACAAGTGCCCCCAAACCAGGCTTTGCCCAGCTTATGCCCTGCTCTGACCACATCTGGCATTTTGTAAGCCTGGCCTGAGGGCAACCCTCAGGAGGAGGGTGCTCAGAGCACGCAGGGACCTGTGTGCCTGGGCTCATCTGGTAATTGAGCTGGCATCTGGCCCATCCAGCCAGGCTCCTGCACAGCCAGGCTTGGCTGGCAGCTCTGCATGCAGCAGGCTGGTGCTGTGCACAGATGTGCCGGCAGCTGCTGGGGAGCCTGCCTGGTGCAGCCTCACACCTGGGCCCTCTGCTTCCAGGGCTACATGCCCCCCATCCTTGGGACCTTGCAAGCCCAGCAACTTGAGAGCAGGGGGAGTTGGGGCACCGTCTAAGCACAAAAGGTCCTATCAGCAACTTTTGAAGGGCTTCCTGATGTGTCCCTCATAAGAATCACATCATGTCAGGTGATGCATCAGCTTTCACAGAATTTTGGGGCAGAGACTGTTCTTATTCCTGCTATATAGAGTAATGTCTGTTGTAGCCACCTTCAAGCCGAGAATTTTCATTGCAAAATTGCAGAAATGATAGACAGGCTTTTGTCACTGGAAATTTTTGAGAACTTGCCAGGTATGCTGTGTCGGGTAATGATATTATACAGTTGTGCAACTTAGTGTGCTGGCTGCTAAAAATGAAACCTGACTATTCACTTAAAGTGATATTTAATGGTGCTCTTAGGCAAATACTTGTCCTAAGCTGAACTGCAGCTAGGGGTCTCTGTGTACATGTAGGAGGCAGCTAAATGAGAGGCTAAAACATGTATCAGAACCCATTTGTCGCTCTCAGAAGTTTGTCTGATAGTGTTTTGGTGTGGATTTTTAGATTCTAGATAGGTAAAGTACAGGCTTTGTGCTTCTCCAGCACGTATTCTTAGGCTTCTTCCTACTAACACCTCTCCCTTGCATGTCTCTGCATTATGCATCTACCTGGAGATAAATGATTGTGTTATGCCTTCCATTTGTTTCTCTGGGAATTAAGATGCTTCTTCACAGGTTGCTTGGTGAGGAAGGACAGGGTATGGCTGCAGGGCTGAGTTTCCTGTGTGGCTGCCAACAGCAGCTCCTGCCCTTTTGCTACTTGGCCTAGGAGTGTTTCCCAGGAAGCAGCATTTAATAGGGGGCAAGGAGTTTGGATTTTAGCCCTCTATTAGTGGTATAGGCCCTTTCTTTTTACAGGTCACCGTATCCTTCCTGCTGCAGAGGAATTGTGGACACTGCAGTGACAGCATGTCAGTCTTTGGCTAGTAGTGGTGACAGTAGAGAAAAAGAATTGTGTTCAGAAAAAAGTTTGGCTAGTCAAAATCTGAACCCTTTTCAGCAGCGAAACATAGCATGAAAAACGGTGTGCACTGCTGTAAGATAGGCAAGCAGCACCCAAGTGATTTGCATGAATGTGTGGCGCAGTTGGGAACAGCATCTGTTTCCTAATCTTGAGGTCAGAGGGGGTTTAAGAGGGACAGTCTCCCCTGCTAATACATGTTCCCTAATAGTGTCTGTATTTTCCAAATTGAAATTAAAATGAATTGTTAAAAAAAGTGCCTGGAGTAGAAAAACGTGGTGATAAGTACCCAAGAGTGAAACAGAGAAGCCATGTAAATCTCCTGGATTGGTTTAGATCCCAGTGGCTGAGATTTTTTAGATCAAAGGAAATGGAAAGGAATATAGAAGTGAGGACATGACATCTCCCAAAATGGAACTGCTCCAAGTTTCTTTTTCTTTTTTTTTTTCCAGCAGAGCTGACTTACAGTAGAGGAAATGATTTTTTTCTTTTTGTTCTTTCTATATTTTTGGATCTAAAGATTGTTAGCTTCTCTTTGAAGAGTTCACTTTATAGCTTCCTGACGAGCTGCAGGTGGCTTGTGGAGTCAGTATGACAACATATCATTCATTATGACGCTTTTTGCTGACTAAGAGTGTCTTTTAATAATGAATTGGTTGATTAATGCGCATTTTTATCAATACTATTAATTCTCAGCCTACTTCATGCATGGAACTGACCTGCAAGAAACTTTCTCTAGACCTGCTTTCTCTAAAAAGCATCAAAAATTCCCTCTGCTGCATGCCATTTAATGCAAGGGAGCCATCAAACTTAGCAGAGCTGGGTATTTCTCATTCTAAAATTAACAGTGTAAGAAACCTTTTATGTGTTATGACTGATTTGGCACATAATAGCTACAAGAGATGTTATCTCTTTTACTGATTCGCTGTGCATGTGGGAAAGTGCTGAAATGAAGAGGAGGCATACCTGTTGTAACTGACCAGCTTCGCAGAGTGCTTGGTACCTTCCTTTCTCACAGCAGTCCATGAGAGCTGAAGGCACACTGCACTTTGCACGAGGCACTTAGCACATCTAATCAAATCCATTTTTAATGTGAGTTTCACTTTGAAGCATCCTGCTCTATAGGAGAGCCAGATACAGCGGTGTGATGTTATTGCTAATGTTTTAGATGCAGTGAGGTCAGAATTTACAGAACTATGCATCTCATAGCAGCTACCTCCTTTTACTCTCAATTGACAGCTATTGAAGTTAACAAGGTAGACAAATTTGTTTCACAGTTTTCAGCTTGTTAATGTACTTTGAAATATTCGCATTTTCCAGTCTGCAAAATCAGAGTGTCTTCCCCATCAGCAGAGACTAGACTTGACCCATCCTACGCTCACATCAGTGATACTTTTATTCTTGGTTTTGCTGGGGTAGTTTTGATCCTTGCTTCTCATTCTTCTGAAAATTAAACCAAGTGACATGTATTTATAGGGGAAGAATGTGGCTGTACAGTAGAAGCTCTTCTGTTCACACACCAAAGTACATTTACAGCCTTATGTAAGTGTGTTTTGTCTGTGGTCAGACTCAGCTCCCTCTGGCTGTATAGTTGGAGTATGTCAAGGATGAGTGCCTTTAAATTTTCTGTCATTTCCCCCCTTTTCTTTTGGGGGAATGGGGAAGTGAGAATAGCAAATAAAGCCAAAGATGGAATTCTTGCTGTGATTCACTCCTGCTACTTACTGGCTAAGAGACACAAAGGTTGCCCATGCACAGAGTGATATGCTAGAGGCGCGTGGTGCTTTGGTATCTGGGCAGCACGGCTTTGTCCTGTGGAGTTCCTGCTCTAAACGTGGCTTCCCCCAGTGCTGCATGATGCTCTGAAGGATATGGAGAATAATGGAAGCTTGGGTAACTACAGAAAGCCTTGTCCTTACCTCATTGCTCATTACTCTCTGAATAAGCTGCTTCTTCCCGCCTTCTTTATAGGTTGAAAAAAAAATTGGGGCTCACCTTGCATTAACTACAACAAGATGATTTGCAAGCTGGTTCCATAGGAAAAACGAGGCCCTATTTTTCCTTTTCCACATCAAAGAATGCTAAACTTCTTGTCCAAGCCTCATCAAAAGGATGATTTCAGCACAAGTATTCCTTAGAAAATGACAGGAGAAACTAGGCAACAAAATTGAGATGAAACATTAATATAAAAAAAAACACAAGCATCCTAATTGGAGATTTACTTTAACAGACTTCCCCATGTCTGAAAACTGATGGCTGGGAACATAATCAGGCTTTCAGCAGGCACCATCTCTGAATTGTTCATAATAACTCTTAAATCCTTTTGCTGCAATTTTGAAACGAATTTAGAAGCCATCATCCATGTGGGTAATCTAAGGGACCATATCTTGATCCTTTGCTCAAGAAAGATGTATTCATTAAAATTGCTAAAAACAACAGAACAGAAGGCATGCCAAGGTCACTGTGATATTCCTGTTCTGAAATGGCTGCAGGAGTCTGAACAGTATATGTATAAATCATATCTGGACCAGCTGAGCTCCACTGACTCAGCTAACATCCCACCAGGGATGAGGTGGCACAAGTTATTAATACTTTTTGTGAGAAACCAAGTAAATGCATCTCCAGACCACGTTCATCTCCTACAGAGATGTATGAAATGCAAAAATGAACATCCCAAACTCTCATTGCTCATGGTAGACTATGGGCATATGGAGCATTCCTTGTGGCTGGGGAGTAGGAACCGCGACAATGCAGTCAGCAATGAGAAGCTGCCTGTGTGTCCTTTAGAGGGAAAAATAATTCTCACTGATAGTAACAAAAAACACCCAGCCACATTCATCAGGTTAAATTGAAGAACATATTGTGAATGCTTCAATATATAGCAGGTAACCATGCTAATTCTTTCAGAATACCCCCAGGATAGGTTTTTGAACGTTTACAAGCAAGAGATTAGAAAAGGCACACGTCGAGAGTGGCAGGCAGACAGCCACAGAAACACGGTGTCTGCAATGGGGGAGCGCCTATTAATAAAAAGAGACGTGCGTACTGTGCTGGCTGCTGGCAAGTGATGCGCTCCCATGGAGTGGGTGTGAGTTTCCCATGGAATTAAATTAAGTTCCATTTAATCCTGTTTATTATTTAATTAAAAGGCAGAGTAGCAGGAGACCTTCATCTCCTCTGTTGGAGCCCTTCACTTTTTAGTGCTCTGCTCTGTATCATGAGGTATGAGGTGGAAAGCAGCTGCCCAGCAGTGTCCTGGATTTCAGGGCACAGTGGCACTACTGTGTGCTCACTGAAAGGATCTATATTGTGGCATATTGCTGTTTCGTTACTAATGCCCAGGAAGAGAAAAGAGAGAAAAAAGACTTTTCAATAAGTAGACAGACAATGTAATCATAATGGTGTTTATACTGCAGGGCTGCTTTCAGAAGTGTCTGCTCTCACTTCCCTTTTCTACACTTACTCTCTGCTGATGAGACTTACTACCAGCTTTGGATCCCCTTTGTGTGGTGTGCTGGCTGCAGCGGTGCCTCAACTAAGCTCTTAATGACAAATCTATTAAGATCAGATGGAAAAAACATAATTAAAAATAAATTGGTTACCTGGACTCTACAAGGAAAATAGAGGAACTTGATGCAGGCTATTTAGGATAGGCAATAAAGGATAGATGGCATGATAACAATATTTCACATAGTATTAAAGATCGAGATACTTATTCTGAGACTTGCTTTGTTTCCTTTTGAATTTCTCTATTTCCTTCAGGAAAGTGCAATAAAATGTCTGTGTTCTCTGGTCAGGTTTCTGATAATCTCAGGATCCAGAGAAGGCCAGACAGGGAACAGGAGTTTCAGTGAAAAAGTTAAGGAATCATCCTACAAAGTTATCACTCCTACTAGAAGTACTTTAACAAGGTAATCTTTGCATTAGTTTTTCAAGTGTTTGAGCTTAGAAAGTGAGCAAAAGGATTACTTTCTATCTAGTTTAGTTCTTCAGTATGCTTGTTCTACTTTTGTGGGTGCTCTACGTGCACTTAAATCTAACTCTGTCTCATCTACAAAATATCTGGCAGAATGGAGTTGTTGCTGCTGACAGGTGGTTTTAGGTACCTAAATGCAAGTATTGATAATAGGTGGCTAGAATAGAATAGGTGTTCAGTTCAGTCACAGTGCAGTGACTCCATACTGGGGCTTTCTCAGCACCTGATTGAGGGGCCTGCCTGAAAACAAGCTTTTCTCAAGACCCTTAGCCTAGGCTGAGGTGGTGCAGCAGGACAATGTGGTGAATGGGATATCTGCTTTTCCAGAGGAAAGCCCCTGTTAATGAAACTAGCAACCCAAGAAGTGTTTTCTGTTTGGGGGTGATGGAAGGGTGCAGACTTCTAAGGTAGCGGAGGCAACTAGAAGTAGTAGTTCAAAGTTTTGTTTGTCTGGAAATTTGCTGATTTTCTTTCTTTTTCTTTTTGATTTCTTTTTTGTGTGGTGTATCTCTTAGCTTCCTGCATTGCACTAGCTGTCTGTTTCCAAACACAATAGAAAATGATGACTGAACAGCAGAGCTGGGGCTACCTTGCAGGCTCTATGCCTTTATTCAGCCTCTTGAAAGAACATCTGGGACTCTTCTTCCAAAAGTGCTTTGATTTTTACCTCAGGAGAAATGGGGGCAGGATGTTCTCTGTGAACCAGCCCTAACCCCTGTTGGTCTGACAAAGCAAAACCCAAGTTTTTTGACCTTGTTGGCAAGTCTTTTCTGTTTATTCATGAATTTTACTGTGGTCAGGACATGGGAAAGATTTTGGCTTTACATGTTTGCACTGGAAAATGCTCCTGCTTTTGTTCATTCAAATGGAGAAAAGGTTTTTGTTCTGCTCCTTGTACTGTGAGTATAAGAGGAAACTGCCTGTATTTCCATTGCTGCTTCTACATTGCCATGGGAACAGATTTGAAGTGCTGCATCCATTAAGTCACTTAATTGAAAAATGGCACAGTTTGTCCATTCAGACCACGCTGTTGCCCATACTCTGTGTACGTCTACATGGCACAGCGTAGTTTTTGAGACAGCTTGATCCCAGAAGCAATATAGCTGTGTTGACTGCAGCTGGGTAGGATGGTTTGGCTTGAGATAAATAACATAGGCAGGGCATTGTGCTGACATAGCTGTGCTGCCAACTCAGGCCTGTGTGAGATGATTCAGAGGTACTGCAGGTATATATACTGATACAACACTGCATTCCATTGCACAAGACTTTCTCATAAGACTTCTCATAGCACTTTACACTTGGTTACTACTTACTACTGCAAGAATGTAATGTCCTGCCTACTTATTTTGTTCATTTTCAGGTTGGTTTTCAGTTCTGCAATGCTAAACCAGGCTTAATAGAATAAAGCTTTTAAATGTATTTCTTCTTATATTTGTATTTCTTCTTATATTTGTAGTATAGTAATTGCTGCTTGTTAAGTATGGAAGAATCAGGAGTATAGTGAGGCACAAAAGGAGGCAAAATGAGGCCTCTGGAAAAAAAATGTAGTGCTTGTATTCTTGACTGCATGGTATTTAATGACAAAAGAATTTAGAAGTATATGTTAATATGATAAAACCTATCAAAACAGTATGAACTTAGGTACTCTTAGTACTTTTTGTTATTTCCTTTTTAAAACCTGCTTCAAGGTTGAAGAACAGGGAGTAATCTTTGAGTATGTTCACCTTTCAGTTGAGACCACATTCAAAGCCTTTTGATCTTGTGTGCAGGATCTGCCAGCATGGGCTTTTCTATGAGGAATAGGATAACTGTTTTGGGTCCACTGAACAGAAACAGAATGTAGAATATCTGTTATAGAAGTTTACAGAGGAAACTGTAAGTACTTGACAAATGCTGTTAGTGTTCTGCTGCTTTGTGTTTGTCACACTTTGTACTGTAGGTGCTTCAGATGAGATTGTTGGCTGAGTTCTAAAGGGCAGTGATTCTGCAGCCAGGTTGGAGAAGATGGGCTGCTAGCGCGCTATACTGAATCACCAGGGGAGCAAGGGGATGAAAAAAGGAGAAGAAGAGCAAAATTATTTTTTTTTCCCCTGTGTTACTATGAACACCTCCCACTTCAGTATTGCCAGCCTTTCTTCAGCAGTCAGTGACGTTATCTTTCTTTATCTCTGGAATAGACATGTAGGTTAATTTCCAGATGTCTGCCAATGATAAATTAGAATTCTGCAGAGAATTTACTATTTTTTTTTTAAACTGTTTTAGCAGTTATTTGACAATTTATGAAGAGGGTTCTGTGTGTGAGTGAGAAGTCTGAGTTTTGACTTCTTACCAACAAGGTGCAGGTTAGGGTGACACTTGGCACACAGTGCAGACTTAGAGTGACACTGACAGCTCTCTGCTGTGGATTCTGTGTGTGGGGAGTTATGTTTTGTAGCTGATGAGCAGCTCTTCCTTTGGAATCTACTTGAATTGAGCTGATGCTTATCAATAGCATAAGGGAGAATGTCTCTCAAAATAGGTCTTATGGATTAAAATGAGAACTATTTGGTTCTGAGTCTCACTCATGTTAGTCTTATTTAGTGAGACGAGCCCTGTATGTTTTGCCTGGCAAACAGTGTAAAAACCAACCAAAGTAGGTTCTATCAATTTATTAGGAATAAGGAAAAAACAATCAAACAAAAATCCCGAGATTATCTGCTAAAGAGGGAAAGAGAGAAAATAAAGGGTGAGGTAGACAGGACTGGAACAGTCAATGACTTCTTTGTTTCTGTATTCACTAAACAGTTAATTGTGATCAGATGCTTAATGAAATTAATTTTAATAAGGGGAGAGGCATGCAGGCCAATGCAGGGAAAGAATAAGCTTTGTGTTTTCTAGTTAAAAGGCTTGGTGAACTTCGGGCTTGATCTAGACTACGAAAGGAGTCAACTGAAGTGATTTCTCATCTATTAGAGGCTATCTGCAAGATTTCAGAAGAAAAAGAAGCATAGCAATTACCGTTACAGTGGAAAAACTGTATAAGGTCTAGTGGATAGTAGAGCAGTCAAATTTTGGTTCCTTAAGGATTTTGAGGTAAGACATGCAAGAGTCTTATCTCGTCAGATAATGGAATTGTGGCAGACTGACTCAACCACCAGCAGGATGGAAGCACTATGTGCAGTATGTCAGGGAGCTTTTAAAGTACTTTTTGGGTAAAGCCTTTTCTGACAGCCCCAGATGCCATCAAACCAGCTAGGTGAGCCAGTCTAGAGGTCACTGCCATAACACAACAGCTTATTTATGTATTTTTATTTGTTTAAAGCCAGTTGTTCAGCAGTCTGAGTGGTGTGTAGTGGCTTTCTTTGAAGCTGGAAGGGCTTCTGGAGCTGGGGCAGAGCAGATCTGTTTTCTACTCACTTCTGGATAGCATTTTCCTTTAATAACTTGGCTCATGGAACAGCAAATGCAGTTACAAAATTTATGACTCAAAATGAAGAGAGGAATCAAACACTCTGAAGGATGGCATCAGAACAGAGGCTAAACTGGAAATAAAGTTAAGCTCTATTTTTGGAAACCAAATACATATGTACCACAAGTCTTTGGCTACTCGAGTGTGTGCCAACTACATGACACAGTTGCAAAAAGGCAAATATCATTCCAGAAGGGTGTAGGAGGGGTGTCAGATGTAATTATTCTGCTCACCTCGGTGCTGCTGAAGACTCAGCTGGAATCCTGCCTTCAGCTCTAGGCACTGCACTTCAGGAACAAGTTTGAAGGAGATGAGAGAAGAGTAATGAGAGCAGCAGGTGGTGTAGAAGACATGAGATAGGAGATAAATGACGATAATTTCTTCCCCCTCAAAGGAAAAAAGGGTTCGCTTACGTTGCAGCAAAGACTTGCAAGGAATTTTTGGTGTTCTAATGGGATTTCTAATTGCTGTGTGAGCAGAGAAGGTTTTTAGGCAGAGGTTAAATGGTGGAGGTATAGCCAGCAGTCTCACTGCAGAGTAGCTCAAGTGCTCAGGGGGTACCTTGCAGCCTGCTTTTAAGAAAATTGTGATTGGCGTTATTTGCCTAAATAGACTGGAATGGGAATGTTATCTCTCAGTGTTAACCACCATGTATTCGGAGCACTTTTTTCCCCTAAGTGTATCCTATTTTCTTTTTACTATCCTTCTAATGCCATCTGACTCCCTTCACTGATACCTTTCTATCCTCTCTGTTTTTCAAGCCTTTTCTTTGTCTAGCTCTGCCAGCCACGCCATGGACCCTTCCTTGCACATTCTGGCAACTGCAGGGCTTTCTCCTGATACTAGTACACAGGCTGTTGGTGCATGAGGCCAGCAGCTGTTTTCTCACCAGCAATGGCAAGATAATTATTTAGAGCTTTTAAGGCAACCATTTATGTCATGAAACAGAACGCAAGATATATGGAGATCCATTTCATTGATACCTTGGTGGAACTTCTGAACTGCACAAAGCCAGGGAAGATATAGCAGTAGCTTGAACGTTTTTTCCCGTGGAGAGATCTTAGGCTTTTCTCAGAAAACGTTTTCTCACCTAAATCGTTCTGTACAGTGTAAAACAGATGTTCTTTTACCGTTTAAATTGGACGTATAGGATTCATAATATCTGTAATTTTCAGGCAGTACCTAAATTCAAATTTATGCATTTAAACTGAAATAGAACCTTGACAGTGTTTATTTTACATACATATTTTAGTCTCGCTTACCTATCCCTCTAGGCTAGGTAGGCCATTACGTTATCCGAAGGGTTGCCATGGAAACAGTTTTACACTCCTTCCTTTTCTGTCTGTTTCTCTGAGGCAGGATCTGTCTCTTTAACACCATGGCCATGCTAAAATGGAAGTAAAACCCTAATAATTAAATACTGAGAGTTACCTCACCGGCTGATGCTGAGTGGAATAAATTTGTTGAAATCAATGAAACAGTGTCAAATGGAAAGGTGAGACTGTAGTCTCTGGATTTTCAATCCTTCCTCTTCTCTTTTTCTCCAAAATTAATTATAAAAGTGGTTTGTGGTCACAGCCAGGTATCTGTAAGGCAGAAGTTTTTCAGGTGAAGAATGGACTCTTTTCAGTTATGGCAGGTGCATCTCTGTCACCTTACTGCTGTCCCTAGGCAATGGCTTACAAAAACATAACTGACAGAAAGCATTAATAATTTTAATTTTTGAGGAGTTTGCAGTGAAATCTTCAAGAGAAAGGTGTTCTGCTTGGACAACATTTAAGCACTGGCATGTGTGTATGCACTTCTTATGGCAATCAGGTATGAAGCTCATTCACCGAATTGAAAAATATACCAGAAATATGGATTTATAATACATGGACATCAAAGCAATCATATGCAGCAAAACAGAGTGAGGGGGAAAGTGGCTTGTCTTATCCTTAAATCTCAGATTTCAATGGCGAAATAGGAGCCAAAATGAGAGAATCAAGGAAGCTTGTATTCATGTGATACTTTATCTTTCAGGTGAACTTTCATCAGTGCCTGATGAAAGAGGTTCAGCAATACCCCCAACAAAAGGTTGGGATTGTGTTTGCAAAGTGAGCTCCTAACCGTAAGGACTATTCGTTCAAAGGGAACTGTAGTCAAGGTAACCAAATGCAAAATGATGGGCATCAGTTCGGTCAGCAGTCAGTCCCAGGAGGACCGACATCCTTGCCTTGTGCTCGCTGATCAGGCAGCGGTAGCAGGGTAGGTAGCTTTTAGAATACAGTGGTTGCTCTGTTTGTTTCATATGGATCTAGTAGTGGCCAGGTACTGTATCAACATGATTCTAAATAGTATTCCATGCAGCTGTTAACACATCTTAGCAGCTATTAAAGTGACTTAACAGAAAGTGGAGACACCATAAACAGCCTTGGTTGAATTTCCTTTTATTTCAGAAGGAATTTTCTGGCACTTTTAATTATGAATGGCTGATACAGCTAGGTGCTCAAATTATGGAACGTATCCTGGAGTATGCGTAGGAGAAATATTGCTTCAAGAGTAGGTGGCAGAGCTGAAGGTCAAAAGTGCTGAAGGGCTAGGGGTTGTTGGGGTAGATGCAGGGTGAGTGCTTTCAGGAATTGTTCAGATTTATGTGGTTGGCAGAATCAGTGAGTTATAAAGAATTACTTGAGCAGATAGCTGCAAAGCTTGGGCTTAGTTTGGGATTGGAGGTAGGGCTGTTGCTAAGTACAGAAAGGCTGCTAGTTTGAGTTAAAAATCTTTAGCTCATGCAGCCTTTTATGTAGGCAATATTTCATGCAGCGCAAATCATGTGGTACCTCTTGAGAGGGACTGAAATTCAGCAGACCATTCATGTCCTCTCAACTGCTTTGTCATGATGGTGCAATAGAGGACATAAAATAAATCTCTGCCGTCAGATGTTTATTTCTATACCCTTTTTGAATCCTTTAATTGCAACGTGACTGTTTCAGGTGATGTGTCTGCAGGAACATCTGAGCTGCCCTGAAGTCTATTCATTTCAGCTCAAATATCTCTAGTTCTATAGTTACAGCTGACTTAATTTCTACGAAAATCATCCTGCCATACCAAATCCTGCAGTGAGAGTGCAATGAAATAGAACTATGGTAAAAGTTCCTGCACTTCATATGATGTGATGAACTAAATATCTGCTGGATTTCACTAGGCTTAGAACTGTGTTTGGGGTGACAGAATTTTTAGGGCAAGATGATGCAAGTTTGAAGGCCATGCTATGTGTTCCTCTGAAAGGGAAAATTAAATGCAACTGGTACAATTTAAGTTTGTCAAAATAATCACAAGAATGATAGGAAACAAAAATTTGTCTGCTTCTGCATAATATAAATGCCAAGAATAGGTAAGAAAATCAGCAAATGCGAGAATTAGAAAAATTAATACTCTAAATACTATCAGAGGATCTATCATTAAATGAAGCTTCTTTCATCTTCTTCTGACTACGTCTATTCATTTAAACCTGCATTGTATTATAGAAACTTCTTTGTATGGTTCAGTGTATCTCAATTAAGATTTTACTGCCCTGTCATAAAGCTTATCACAGGCTAAAACTTTGCTTTTATTTCTCATTCTGTGAAGCCTGACAAGTTCTGTATGAGCTGTCACTCACTGTATTACACTCAGTGGATGAATAGAAGTTTGTTCACAATGAAGTTGTCCCAAATTTCTCAGGGCTTTTTTAGACCATTTGCAGTCTGTCCTATCCTCCTAAATCCCCTGCACAGAGCTTTTGAGTCAGAAATGACTGCACTGCAGTGCACCAAAACAGCAGACAATGGACCTGAAAAAACAGCTAGAACATCCATCATTTAGTAGGTATTTCTAGCAGCAGCTTCATTTTGGTCTCTTTGATACTTGTAATGTATAATGAAATGATACGGCATATTAATGGCTGAATACAGGAGAATGAATCCACCACTCCACACAGTAAATATGAAATATCAGGAATTTTTCTAACACTAATATCTCTTTGA
Source organism: Penelope pileata (assembly GCA_013396635.1). Classification (NCBI taxonomy): domain Eukaryota; kingdom Metazoa; phylum Chordata; class Aves; order Galliformes; family Cracidae; genus Penelope; species Penelope pileata. Next base: position 3,211,910 of record WBMW01003413.1, read on the forward strand.
CCCAAGACAAAAGCAAGAGTTAGATTGTCAGTAGTAGTTTCTTATACCGGTTGTCACTGCAGTGATTCTCTTGTAATATGCATATGACGTGGCACAGAGGCATAGCTGTCCACCCACAGAAGCCTGAACTATGTTGTCTGAATGATTCAGATAAGGGGCACTAAGTCTTCTTGCTTTTGAGCAGCTAAGTACCTTGCAGAAAAGTTCACACTGGATAGTAAGTCATGCTAGGGTCTTTATCTCTGAGGTAAATAACATTCAGCAATGAACTGTGGGCTCTGAATGTGTAATGGAGGTGTATTTAATGCTAAATTGCATGAAGACATTAAACTTGAGTAACAATTTAGAATATTCCTGGAGAATTTGCATAAACACAAAAATATGAAAGATCAGAGGGTGCTTTTCACAGGAGGCTCACAAAGGCTACTCACATCCTCAGTTTCTTCAGGTTCAGTAAGATGTGAGTGTCCCAGCTCCACCTTCTCGTGTGAGTATGCAAGAGCAGGTCTAAAACAAACTTATGTCTCAGTGAGGGAGCATTCAACATTCAAGGAGGAAGAATTTGTGAAAGTGTAACCTGCATCTTTTTTGCGCCTTCTGTTAGGGTGGGTGAGAATGTGAGGAATTAAATGTTTGGATGACTTACAATGATGAACAATCTTTCTCCTAATGCTGCAAGTGCCTCACTCTCTTTGTCCTGAAATCAGTCCTGTCTTGTGGACACAATGTCCATGACATTATTCAGTATTTATCTGAGTTTTATGTGCTTTGAGGCTGTTCAGTGCACATATACCATAGGATGAAATTAATGTCTCCGTCACCTGGATACGATACGTTAAGCCATTTGCAGTATTTCCTTCAATTAGTTCTCTTTTCCCAGCAGTATACAGGGCCCCGGAAAACAGCTGTTACTGGGATGTGTTTCAAACTGCTTACGAATGAAGGAATTGAGGTGTGTTTTGCAACTACAAAGTAACCAACCTATATGTACCTTTAAGCAGCACAACAGGAATGAAAAGAGCACTGCAGAGATCATTGCTCAACTTCTCTGAAGCTTTCTTGACACCTGTGTCCTGTCTGGATTGGATGCTTTAGTATGAATCATTCTGCTTTGTCTGGAGGGCATTGATCGTATTCATTCTGAGTTCTGTGGGTTTTTTTTGGGTGGGGAGAGAGAGTGAAGGAGGGGGTGACGTTATCTTTGTGTCAGCTTCTGAGTGAGATTTGAACTAAAATTCTGACCCTTTTGAAGTTAAATGAGAATTCTGGCATTGACAGCAATATATACAAGATTTTCACATGGTGCTTTTATGACTGTCCTTCTCATTTTACATAAATGTCATGAGGCACAGATGTCAACTACAAGAGTTCAGCGCTAGTAGAGTTTAGTAGTGCGATGTTCACGTCAAGAAGGAAAATGATGTTTCAGTTGAGGGCTACCCTCGTTTTTCTTTTACAAGGAGAGCCGTGACTACCTGATGTGCATACACTGCTGTATGCATGCACTCGGACAGCTTTACGTCCACGTAACAAGGTGTTGAGGTGATGGGATCGCTCTTGTACCCTGAATGCAGAGACAGAAGAGACCTTTTCCCTTCTTCTTCTGCCTCGTGTGATGATTTGTCAGAGCACGGCTCCTGGCAGGCGCTGCACCAAACTGCTGATGTTCATGAGGCGATTGATTGAAGGACTTGCACTAGGTAAGCAAATGTCTGTTTCTGTGGTTGTAATGCAAGATTGCAATCCCTGTTTTCACCAGCATGCCATGCTGAGTGACAGAAAATGACAGCAGGTTCACAAAAAGAATTTCACGTATTGTGGTCACATTGAACAAATATTTTCGGTAGAAATAATTGAGTTGGAATGAAGCAAAGTATCAACAGTAACAATTCATGTGCACTCTTCCAAAACAAAACCATTGTCCTGCTAAATTGAGTCTCCTGCTTTCAGTTTTCCATTCTTCAGTGTCTTCTGTCCCTGGATTCCTACTAGAGGAATTATTGCACACTTTATCATCATTTCTGTATTATTTCCCCTGTGAAAATCAAATGCCTGGTCAGGGCCATAAAACATGAGCGTCATATTTTTAAAACTGTCAGACATTTGTGTGGAAATGTGAGGTCAAAATCAGCTGCAGAGAGATCCCTGGTCAGCCCTCAGCTGTAGGGACCTTCAGAGAGCTGCATGAGGAAATCCAGGAGGAGCCACATTCAGGCCCGCAAAATATTGAGGTTGAACTAAGCAGTTTGGCTTTTCAGGTTAGGCTGAAACCCACACCATTAAATTTCCCTTTGGGAGAGAGTAGGTTCAGATAGTTGATGGATATTGACTCTGTGCGGGAGCTGGGGTTTTGTTGGCTTTTCCAACAGATGCCCTGTGCTTGGTGCTGGCAGGGTTCTTGCTGGCTTAAACTTTAGGGGATGGCGTTACTGCCCAGACCTGGCTTGGCTGCCTGTGCTTGGTTCTCTGTGTGTGCCTCTGATCCTGGCCTCAGGCTGGAGAGAAAGTGCTCTCCTCTGGCTGCAGTTCGGGCTGGGCTGGGTAGTTCAGCCCGAGGAGAAGATATCTCATCCTTGGAGAGATTTGATCGAAGGTAGGAAAAGGTCTGTAGCAGTGCTCTGCTAAATTGAGAATGTATTCTGTAGGAGTAATGGCTGTCAGATCTTCTTCTGACCTGGAAGAGGGTTTTTAGTGGTCTGAGTGGAGTTTGTTTCAAAGAATCTGTATTTTTCATCCAGTGGCTACAGAGCAATGTAGATGAAATTTTTTTTATTCTAATTAATAGTAGTGATAAATGGGAGGTACGTCTTTATCCTTATTTTCCTTGGGATTTTACAATTCTTGATTTACACTTCTAATAGCACTGGAGTATTTAGAGGAAAGCTGCAACAAGTTTCCATCATGTATTATTTAACAGGACTGGCAAAAATATTTGTGGCCATCTATTTGAGTGGAATAAAACTTCGTTGAAAGAAAGGTGTTTTTTTTCGGAAACTATTGATCATGTGTACCTGTGACTTCATCCTACTTTAAGAGTTTTTTTGTATTTTCAAAAATGCTATGAAAGCATAACCTAAGAAATTGTAATTTTTAAAGATTTTTTTATTTTTTATTTGATTTTTAAAACACTTTTTAAGAAACTTTGAAAGAAAAACTATAGAAAAACTTTGTCAAAAAGTCTATTTTGGAAATTTTAAAAATGTTTTCACAATTTAAAACCTTTGGTGAAGGTAAACTTAACTTTGATAATATCCAATTCTTCTGTTTGAAAATCTGAGATAGCAGCAGCACTGACATTATCATAATAATCTCTATGATAGATACAGCTCACTTCGTCTTTACAGACTTCATGAACAACTGTAATTCTAAAAGTAATTGCATTTATGGAATAACATCAATGACAACAGATGAAACATTCTGAACAACATAAGGGATGATGGAAACGGTTGTCATTAGCTGTTACCTTTCATTTGTGCCTCAGGAACGCTGAATTTCATTGGTAGTAATTCTTTGTGCTAAAAATTAGGACCAGAATGGTTCTACTCTTAACACTAGGAGTCTAAAGTTTGTGTTTGACTGTATTTGCGTGATGTGTTTCTGTAAGATACACTGCTGTATTATTTGGCTACAGATAAGTGGGGATTTAAAGTGCGGTCTTTGAGGACTTCTGTGAATAGATTTTCAATATATTGTGTATTTTTAAAGCTTTGAGAAGAGAAAGATGATGTGTCTTAAATTGATTAGAGAACATCTTTTACAGTTAGAGATGCTGCATGACCACTGTGAGATGTTCATAAATCTTATTTCTTTTTGGCAATGATTTTTATATGCTGGTTGATTTATGTTCTGAGATGGATGCCAAGAGACTAGCACCATAAATCATGAAAATGGAACAAGCTAATATGCAATAGGTAGTTACAAAGTTCATACTTGGTATTAGATGAAATAAAGTGTAAATATTCAGAAGATGATAGAGTGCATTAATCTACGGAATTAATCCAACCCTGCATGCAGATACTTGACAAAATGACTGTGCTGGTTCCATCAGGCACTGAAACCCTTGGGAAAAGCCTTCCCTCCTTTGATGTTAATAGCCACTGAGCTTTAGTTGTGCCAAGATTTCACTTTAGATTGTGATCCTTCCCAAAAAATCCAGAACATCTTACTAGGAGGAGCAGGATGATGTATCAATGGAACCAACCCATCAAAAGCAGGGAAAAACACTAGGAAAGAGCTTTGGCACAGAGGCCGTCTGTGGAGCAGAACTTTCTTGTAGCGTGGTGACATGAACTGTAGCAGGTGGTAGTCTGTGGGGTCCTATCTGGGGTACATTATAGGGGCTATTTTCACTGGCAGGCAAATCACCTCTACTTCCTGTAGTCCTGAATTATATTTACTGGGGAGCTGGATGAGGGAGAAGGGTTTCGAAGCCTAACAGATTGTTCACTGGAAGCCCAGCAAGCGATACAAACCAGCCAGTACTTGTATGCAAGAGTTTATGTGAGCTTCTTAGCGCCCACGTAAGGAAAGAGGGGCATCTCTCCCTCTTTTTCTGGTGCTGCTAAGGAAGATTGAAATGGCAGCTATAGGAAATACTGAATATGGAAACATGTCACAGGCAAACAAGCCTACAGGGTATAGGATTTATCAAATTGTGCAGCTGGTGTGGAAGAGCACTTGATAAACCTCATGGACAGAAAAATCTACAGAGTAGAAACACAATCAAAGGAATTCCTGGGGTTTCCAATTGAGTTTTGAGAGAGCATTTAGGAGTCTGAGGCTCACCGTGAGTCTGGCACGTTGCAGATAGCTGATGCTCAAGAGGAGCGTCATCTCTCAATAGGTGACTCTTCTCTGCAGAGGTTAATAAATAGATGAATGTGAATGTAAGGAAGGAAGGTGGAGAAATCAGCTAGTGCAGGAAGAGAGAGCTAAGTAGCATGTGGGGGTGGAAAGACTACCAGTAGTAGATGATGGATTGTCAGCAATGAGCAACCAGTCAGAGGTAAACAGAGGAAGGAGTGAGGGAATTTCTGAAAGAAAGCATCTGTGGAAGATACCAGAGAGGATGGTGGAGTTGGATGTGATGTCAGGTGGTACAGTAATCTATTAGATTACAAGGAAAATGAGTAAAATTTCTAGCTGTGGAATAATGTAAATGTTTAATTTTCCAGAAATAGTTTGGAAAAATAACACAGAGCTGGAATATTCCTGGACTTGATGGGAATTAGACCTTGATATCAACTAATGAAGCTACAAGAGGTACTAATTTTGTTTGATCATAGAGATCAGCCTGGATTGAATCACCACAGGGTTTTGTTCAGTTGTAAGACAGAAAAATGTAGGCATAAAACTGAGGCTGGGATTTTAGAAAGACACAGGCTGTGATGCTTATGATTTTGGTGCTGCTTACAAAACTGAGGAGCTCGAAGATGTGAGTGTGGAGACTGAAAATACAGACCCATGCCAAAGCTTTAATTCCAGGCAGATGAAAAGGAACTATTGGGAAATAGGACACATCTTTCACTGAGTGAGAACTTAAAGGAATAAGCAGAGAAGGGTTGAAAACCTGATTGAGCTGGATTTTGCACAGAGAATCACAGTACAGAAATATAATCAAAAAGAGTTGAGGCCTTTTTGTGTACAGGAGCTCAAGGAAAATCTAGGTCAAGTCCAATTCTCAATGACCATTTGACATAGTTTTCAAAAATGTTGATGACATCCTTGAAGATAATCTAAATAATCTCTGTTGTAGCATGCTGAATGAACTAACAGATGAAATTGCATGGCCAATAACAAAGATGTTTAATCAATGTGTAAATAGGGAGATATCTATGTCTGGGATTTTCAAACATTTGGAAGAGGAAAGGAGGGAAGCGTCTGCACAAGCATAGACATGCTATTTTGAATGCTAAAACTGTGCAAAGTCTTGGATTTTGAAATGAAAATATAATGACAGAGGCAAATTTGGATTTGGGATAGCAGCAGAAGCAGCTAGAAGATTTTATGTAGCTATGTAGTGTGAAGAATAACTTTTATAAAGTGGTCATTCATGCTTAACTCTCTGCTGTATCCGTGCTGTCTCTACAAGTGCTTGAGATCTTTCAACCCAAAGGACACAAGGTTAACAAATGCTGTGTACTTAACATTAACATACTTAACATGTACTTAACATGCTGAAACATGTTGTTTCAGCATTGCCTAGGCTGAGAAAATCGTGACAATTACAGACTTCGGAGAAATATACATTGGTTCTTAGCATAAACAGAAGCTGAATGTCTCAGATTTCAACCTAGAAGCCCCCAGTAGTTTATACCCCAAATTAAGACTGTCTCAAATCTATGCTGTGCAAATTTATGTTTTCTGGATTCCTGCCAGCTCTCGTGTCACATCTTGCTTTCTAGTGTTATGGCCCTTCTCAGGGCATAACCCGGAGACTAGCAGCAACTTGAAATACATCAGACACAAAGGAGTATTTGTGAGACAGAGGAGAGGGATTTTCTTTGAATGATAAGTTTTCAAATGATAGGTGTGGGAAACATCACCCTTTCTTTTTTTTTTTCTCTTTTATTTATAACTGTTTCATTCCCACCATTGGACTAGTGGGCTTTGCGCCAGTAGATGTATATTTTAGCTACCATTGAAAATGTCTTGTCCACTGAATGAATGAGAAATATGCTGAGTGTTATTTGTGAGCAGCTATCAACGTACTTTCTGTGTGTGGTTGTCTCTGGCTGACCTTGCTGAAGAGCCCTGTTAGTCAGCGTGGGAGCCATTTGGAAGAGCAGGAGGCAAACAATTAGAGGTTTATGTGCCCAACCTTACTGGCAGGCAATATCCTGGAGGCATTAATAAGTTGTGAGCTCACGAAACATCTGGAGAAGTATCAGCTGACAAAAACTAGCTGTTATTGATTCGTAAGGAATGAATTGCGTCTGACAAATCTGGAAATGTAGACAAGTGGTTAAAGTGGATTGGCAGCATGGAAAGACTTGGTGAGGAATGGCAGTATTGATGTTATATGTAAAGATTTGCAAGTATCTCTGTAGAAACTACTGTAGGAGTCATGCTCAGATAGGAGGACAGGCACTTGGTCTGAAGGTTTATTTATATGCGGCCTTCAATTTGCCTTTCAAATAAGACTTTGTCTTTAATCCACAGCTGGTCTGTGCTCAGTGATCTCTGATCACTTTGCTTGAGCTACAGTATTTCTAAGAGGGCAGTACAAGAAAACGTAAAAAACCAAGAGAATTGGTAAGATCTTAATTCCTTGGTTGAATAGAGTAGGGTAGGGGCTTTTTATATACGATATCAAATAATCAGTTACTATTCTGCAACTTGGAAACAATTTGATCTTGCTGATCCACGTATGCTTGCAACAAGGCTGAAATTAGCATTAGGCCATTCATGAGCTTGGACAAGTAGCTGCACTGCAGGGAATTAACTCCAACCACCTACCTGCTATTTCACCCTCCTGGCAGGGTTGGAGGGCAAGAAGAAGCAGGTTGTCTGCAGCATCGCAGTACCTGTGCTGCTGTTGACCACCTGTTCTGTCTGCTTGTCACAGGCTGTGCTTTATTAAACACTTTGAGATCCACAGAGATTTAATGTGTGTATGTGAATCAGTGTGATTTATTTCATCTTGTAGTTGTTTGTGGGGAATTACGACGTTATATAAAGACCACTGAATTTTCTGTGCAGAGTTCTTAAATAGGAGCTACAGAAAGGATCTGTTTCAGTCCTATAAGAAACGGGTATCTCTCTATAGTTTTTCACAGACATGTTTGTTATGTTGATTCCTTGATTTTTTTTTATTTTTTTTACTAGTGACTTCTTTCTCCAGCTAGCATGTGATTTTGAGGAAGATTTGGTGTAGCCCTCAAGTCAGCACAGGTTATTTAGCATAGAAACTGAATGAAGGCGAATAAATATCTCCTTCCTAATTTTGCCATTGACAGACACTTTGGAGCCTGGGCTGAGTCCCATGAGAAATTCTCAACTCCCAGCTGCAGTCCTAATTCAGGAGAGTACTCAAGCATGTGTTTAGCTTCAGTCCTGCAGATTTTTACACATTTTTAGATTGTGTAAAACATACCTTCTAACTGCAGTTGCTTTCCTCAAGTTACTCTATGGATGCTTTTGTCTGAGCTTCAATCCCACTCCTGAAGGAGAGCAGAGTTGCAGTCTCGCGTCTGCCCATGCTTTGTCATTTGAGGGATGCCTCCCAGTGGAGGCATCTGAAAACAGAACATGACACTGTTCTTGCTGTGAAGGATGAAGTCTCTTCTATAATGATGAATTTTCTTCCATAAATTATAACAAACCTGTAAATATTTTCTCCCCTCCCAGAAGGTGCCTATTGCACAGATCTTGACACAGGAGAAAGCTTATGATGATATTGTGCACAGATATCGAGTTGTGTGTTTTAAAACTACCTCTGTACTTTTTCTTAAGAAAGCCTGTGTGCATCACTGTTGGAGAAAGCAGTTTTCCATAATGCATGCTTCTGAAGAGTGTTGTTTGAGGATGTGTACATTTTCCCAGACGATTAAGAGCCAGCATTTGCAAAACATTCATCTTTGGATGGGCAAGGATGCAAATTTGGAGTACTGACAATGATTGCTTTGGAATCCTTGCTCACGGCTATTGTATACAAACAGCAGAAAATAGCAAATCAGTCTGTTGTTCAGCTAAGAATGTAATTGAGAATCTTTTTTTCAGATGATGTCATAACTTTTGTTCTTGTCTTGGCAAAATCCACTTGCAAAAGACAAAACCAGGCTTTGCACATGAAAGCTGTTTGCTAGGTGTCAGATTTGACCATGTGAAGGCCAGTCCTGCAAACTATTACCACTGAGCATAATCCATTCCAGTAATCCTGACTGGACAGTGATCCAGGTCTATGTTACATGTATACTCAAACATGTGCTTTATCTGTGCTGACTTTGAAATGTGTGGCATGATACCTATTCCTGAAGTTCACATCCTTCCATGTTTTGTTGGATTTGTTCTTGCTTAAGCCACTGTTACTGTTCATTCCTGTTTCTCTTCTTCATTATCTTTTATCTTTTAGTGAGTATTGTGAATATAATTGTCGTCAATATACTGTCTCAAAAAGGCAGAAATGCCTTCTTTATAATTCTGCAAACCCAGAGCCAAAATATTCATATGCTGATAAATAGAGACTTAAACTACCTCATGGAGAAATAACTCCAATCTGGACCTTTTCCCTCAAATGGGAAATGTTCCTGTCAGTGAGGACAGGCAAAAGTCACGTTACAGAACTGTAAATGTTAAGAATTATAAATATGAAGTGTTAGCAAACCATTCAGTGATGTGCTATAAAATTAAATAGATGAAATATTAACATGTTCTTTAAAATATCTATGGCAATGCCGTGATAAGATGAAGGATAAGATTTGAATAGAAATGTAAAATGTGTTATACTCTTAAAAACAAAATGTTGTCAAATGTTTTAACTTGCTTTTCTCTTTATTTAATACTTTCTTATGTATTAAAAATGCAAGACTTCTGCTTAAGCAGTTGAATTAACTGTTAGCATAGAGGCTGGAAGCTATAATAAATGGAGTTCTTTCACTTTACAGATGCTGGTAAATCAATGTAGTTCAGTGCCAATCAAAATCTGTCTCTGAATTCACTCTCTAGTGGACTCAATATCACTAGAACATGTCTGTCTTATACATCTTGCACAGTACAGTTACTGATGGCTTTTAGCTGCATGTTTTATAATAATGTGGCTCCAAAATTACTAATATATTCAGTATTGCACAGCCAGTGTCGCTTAATGTTCAATTACATCCCGATGAGATGTAGAATCTGCATTTAGAGAGAGTCATTTCAGAAATACAAGCAAAGATGTCAGTACCGGAACAGAGAGAATCTTTCCAAGGAAATTATTTCTTGAGATGTATAATGTTGTATTCTCACAGAGGTAAAAAATACAGGAACTGATGAATGGACTCTCAATTTCTTGATGATCAAAGATGAAAGACTGACTTTCTGGAAGATACGTGCTAACCAAACACATTTTGCTGATTGCATACAGAAATGAGTGAGTGAAATTTGGTTGTTTTTTTATTCTTACTGTTTGTTTTTCTAATGCAGGTGTTAGATGAGATGATCTAATGGTCCCTTCTGGCCCTATAGCAAAGTGCAGCCTCCACTTGACAATATTTGTGGACCTCTCTCACACTCTTTTCACCAGGCCTTTGGGGAAGGAGGTTTTGAGTGGAGAAGAATTTTATAGAGCAGAAAAGTGTTTGCCAGCAGAAATATTTGCTGTTGGCAGTTGATTTTTTTGGGAGGAGGGAAGGTTTGCCAAGGTTTTCATTTGAAATGTCTTTTGAATTTTCATTAAAAATGCCTATGGCAATACTCAGGCAAGTCTTTGTATATTTTGCTCAGGGAAAAATAAATAGTTTTTTTTTCTTTCCAAAGTAGATAAATGAGAGTTCGCATATAGTTTCATGGCAGAGGTAAATTTCAACTCGTATTTGTATGTCTCAGGAAAAAAATAGGAGGATATGACGAGCATCTGTCTCATGTCACCTTTCTTAGAAGCAATGCTTTCTGGCTTTGCTAAATTCATCCATCTCTTGAGCAAACTGCCAGAGATTTAGAGGATCAGAGCTGTGCTTTTGTTAGCTCTGGTTCACGTAAGAGAACTGTGGACTGACTTTCGGAAATCACAGCCATTATTTAAAAGCAGACCCAGAAACATTTATAAAAGTAGCACAACGTAATGGTGCGATTTGTAACCATAGAGAAGTCATCAAATACACAACCTGCGAGACAACCAAGGTATTAGAACAGTCCATTGTACAGGTTACGCACAATTGCCAGCTGGCTCTCTGTCTGCAAAGCAATCTGGAAAACAGGATGGTCTGTGGGAAGGAGCACTGACAAAACGTTTGTAAGCCTTTTGAACAGTTTAGCCATTTATAATTTAGAAATGATAACAGCTTTTTGGAAAATACTTTGCTTGTGACCTACTGCATTCAATATGATAGTCAGTGCAGGGAGCCATGCTGTGTGGCACAATCTGTCACTGAACCACATGAATAATGCCCAAGTGAGCCTTTTGTCCCTGGCCACAACAGAGACAACTGGCCCTCCCGGATATAGGTGCTGCTGGGGTGGGGTGGCCGAAGAGACAGATGTCACTAACAAATGATATACAGTGGGCAGTGGGGCTTACAATGGCTGCAACACCCAAAGGCCATATGTAGTGATCTCATTAGTTTCTTGATTGCCTCCTGCACAGGCTGTTGGAAATGTTTAAAAGTGCAAGTTCAAGAGGGAAAGTAATGTATCATGTTTGGTTTTTCTCCCTCAGTCATGCAAAGCAAACAGAACCTGCTGAGTTTGGAAGCAAGAATTCGTAAAGACTAGGGTATATCTTCATTGTGGGTCTGTTAAATGGCCTGGTTATACACTGCATTGCAGTCCAACTCCCACAGTCAGAGTCCAAAATGATATTGAAGACATGCGAAGTCCTTAGGGTATTTTCAACCTGAGATGTTTATCCACTTGGTTTTGTTTCATTGCCCAGCAGATGTTTATCCTCTGCTAGGAGCATAAGGATGACATCTGTAGAATTCCTGGGATGTTCAGCTTTGGGTATAGCTGGGAAGAAAAACACATGATGTGGGTAATGTTTTATTGTATTCCTTTTATTTCTCCTTCCTTGATTTAGGATGAATGTTACAGGCACGCTTACGTTCCACATCTCAGTCTGGTGGGGTTGTTTACCTCTAGTCTACTTTGACATCTTTGGGAAAGCCTTTTGATTTTGGCACTGAGCAGCACTTTGCATCGTCTTTGCTCCCTATTTTCACCAATGAGAAGCTCCGTTCCGTTCCATTCTATTTCATTTTAACTACAATATCCCACCTTCTCAGTAGAGGTTGTTTCTTCCTGAACTGGGCAGCAAATGCAAAGTGGAGGTATATTCCTGGGCAAGACATTTTATGGATACGTCTTTGTTTTCAGAAGAATGTATTTAATAGGTAGCTTTGAAATCATGGCAGACCATTAAAATTTTAACAGTTAAACTTAACGCAAGCATGAGCTGTTTTTATTTCTTAACTGCAACTGAGTGTCTTTAGAAACCATGCAAAGTAAAATTCATAGCGTTGGAGAATGGCTTGGGTTGGAAGTGAATTAGTCTCATCCTTTGAAAAACAAAAACATCAAAATTATTTCTAATCTTAGCTTACTAAATAATTTACAAACTCTTCAGTGCAAATGCAAATGGTAGTTGGAAAATCATGAGCAGATATTCATTGCTCAGTGGTAGCTGGAGAAAATGGTTAGTAGGAATAGAATTCTGTAAGGGAAAACAGGAATATCCTTCATTGCCCTGCTCTCTCGGATGCTTTTCCTACTGGATGTGAAAGTCAGAAAACCTGATTTTGGATCCAACACTCAGCTGTTCCTGAAGGAGGATGGTAGTTGAATTATTAATGGCTGATGTCCAGTTCAGCCTTTTTCCTCAGCTTTGCTGTCTCCACTGTTCTGAGTACAGAATCGCTGCAATACTTCTTGCATCTAAAATCTACCAGGATAGCCCTGAATCCTTTTCTGTTCTTCACAGGCTGTCCTTCCAGCAGAGAGCATTAAACCCTTCTACTCACTTTACAGTGCGTTCTGTTCCCTGCATTTCCGAATGAAAATGTCTGTGTAGGCTGAACTTAGAATTAGTACTGGAAAATGGTGTGATCGTAATGAAATAATTGCAAATATTTTTCTATTTGCTATATTAATTCCTCCTGAAAATGGAGGAATCTGAATTGTGGTTGCAGGCCACATTGGTGTGTCTTTGAAAACTATCATGCTGGTGGAAACTTCAGAATTTTCCCTCTATTTTTCATAGCAAAATCACTGTGCTGGTGTGGCTTTACCTCAAATACTGTGTGCAGGTTTGGACACCACNGCTCAAAACCTGAGGGCCAGTGCAACCTTGCCTCTTCCAAGCGGTGGTAACTGAGGTTGGAGTCGTATCCCTTGTGTACATATTGATTTCTAGTAGGATAGCCCAGGCCAGCACATTAGAATTGGCTGCAGCATTAGTCATTTCCTGGCTGCTCTTCCCCTTTTAAAAAAGACACTGTCTGCCCATGACATAAGAATAAATACTTTTATGTAAATATTTCCTAAGTGGAATTACTCATTATTAATGCAGACAGCTCTGAAGGCAAATACAAACAACGTGTGTCAGCAAAAAAACATTATTATTAAGGAATTAAGTCCACAAACCACATGATGATTCATAGAGCACCTGACTGATTTTTTTTTTTTTTTTGGCTTCACATTCCACCCTCCCTCCCCCCAGCTAGATAGATGTGTCTTATGGGGTATATTTCCTCTAATTACAGATTTGATTGATGTTATCAAGTCTTCTGGTAAACCTGTAGTATATCTGATAAATTGGAATTACAGGGGGGAGACTCCTTGCATGGCACGTTTGCTCAAATAGAGAAATGGAGGAGAAACGGAGCAGGTACATCAGGTTAACATAAACTGAAATAGTTACACAACATTCACCTGGAATGACACTGCAGCACTGTTTTTGCTGTAAAGGAAAGGCTTCAAGGGTTATCTTCAGTGCCACTTGACTGAAGCCTGCACACATATAGGGTGCCGGGATGTGGTGAACACCCTGATAACAAGAAGTAGGTGAAATATCATTAGATAAATCCTGGAATCCCTTCTGATTTTTACTGTACTGAGAAACTGTCTTTCTGGAAGGTTAGGGGTTGGGAGCAGGTCTGAACTTCACTTTGCTAGAAGAGGGATGGAGCAAGAAGTCCTCCTCTCTAGATGCTGTTACTTAAGACTCACTGTGCTGTGAAGAGGACTTCAAATTTTTTCTGCCTTAACAATACTTTGTGTTGAATAACATCAATATAGTAAGAGATTTTCACACTTTTTTGGAATGGGAGAAGAGAATGAAAGACATATAGTTAATTGCATATAATCTTGACTGTAATGTTTTAAGTAACTAATATTTTTTTTTCATCAAATGAGTCTGCAGTGCTCTGTGATGCCTTCCTCCCTGAGGTCTCTTAAATCACAGCTGAATCTCTTTCATGAAGCCTAAGGGAAAACTGATGGTTATGTTCCTTGCTTTCTTTTGTAAATACGTTACAGTCCATTTCATCTAGAATCTGGCTCTTTTCACAGCTGGCTGTTGAGTCAGTTCTATAAGCTGTACTGTAATTTAAGTCACTTAATATCTTGGGTTTTCATTTTGTAGAACTTCTTTTTCAGGTATGAAGAACACTAGCATTCATATAGATGTAGATTTTAGAAGTGCTCGGTGATTTTGCTGGGCATCTAAAACTGCATTATATTTCCTTTATAGATCTGGAATGTGCAAAAGGAAAGACAAAGTCTTCATCCTAATCTATAGTTTTAAAAATGACTGCATGTTTAGGCTTAAGGAATAATCATGTTGAATAATTCCTTCACTACTTAGTTGATATAAAAAAAAAAAAAAACCCAAGTTTTATCAGATTCTTTTCCATGTCAAATGAAGCAGGAGTTCAGGGAGGTACTTTACGAGGAACTATGCTTATTTCAAAGAAATGTACAACCGTTATGCTTTTAATTGTAACTCTTATTTCTGTTCAATTATGTTCCTCTCTAGGTGTGCTCCCTAAGTGCTAATTAATAAATCAGCTATCAGACCATACCATAACTACAGATTATTTTATCATCCTGTTTTTGGTACGAAGTTCATGATTTGAGGAGGTCAGGAATTTTGTTACCCTACTTCCACTTTTTAGTAAAAATCATTGTTTCTACAGGCTCTATGGGCTGTGTCAAGCATTCTGTGTGCGGAGCTGAATTACAACATGATGCTTCATCAAGTGGGCAGTGAAGTCAGTAGAAGGAAACAAAAGCAGTCTACTTACTGAAATGATCTCTAATGGCACTTTTCTGTTCACTTGGGACTGCTTGACATCCATCACACATAGGGAACTGTTGCCTTGGTTTACTGCAACTGCTTTGACTTCAGCCAGCTTCAGAGGTTTAGGGAGACAAATCAATTTCCCAGACACAAAAATACAAATTTGATGTTTTTGCCATTTGTAAAACAGAAGAAAAAGGCACACTGGGAAGCACCATGGTGTGCTACTTGTGAAATAGTTACCAATGCTTACGGGGATGGTCTAAACTTTGGATGCTGCACAGAATTTATCCAGGAAACTTAAATTGGGATCCTGTTTTATCTGCAGCTGAAGCTGACAGCTGGGGAAGGAGAACAAAAAAGCTTTGGGGTTTTGGCCCATCATTAACTGCTTTATAGTAAAAGCTTTTAAGCACCTGAGCTTGAAAATGCAGCGTATGTCCTCCGGTAGTACATGTTTATTCTTGATTCTTACATCTTTCATTTTCTTGCCAGAGGGGTAGGTGGATTTGCTGTGCTGGGGAATTATGACTAAACTTGGCCTGAAACTTAACAAATTGTATGCTCTTTGCTTATAATTATTAAACCACATATTAGCAGATCTATCTTCAAATAAGCAGCAATCTTTAAGACTCTGCCTTCTGCAGAAGGAGATGACATGAGTAGGTGGAAGAGCAGGACTCTTTGTCATGCAGCTCTGATGAGCCCATCTTCCCTCTTATTTATCGGAGGTCTAGCTTCTACTCAGGCCAGAGAGGCCCATTAGATTTTTTTTTTTTTCCCTAGGTATTCTTCCAGTGCTCCCAGATTTTTTTCCATAAAACATTATTTTTTCTCCTCTCTCTCCTCCCGTATCATCCCTACTATTCTATGCCTTGGTCTACTATTTTGTCTTTTCTGTATCTTGCTCCTCTGTGAAAGAGCACCAACAAATGTGTAGTGTTTTGTTCTTGCACAGTCTGAATAAATAGGTATAAATAGACAAATAAATAGATATTATTAGAGGTACTCTGTAGCAGATGAGTTGTGAATAGTTCAGAAGGAAAGAACCTGCAAAGGCCATTGAGTCCAACTGCCTGACCGCTCCAGGGCTAACTAAAAGTTAAAGCATGTCAGTGATGGCATTGTCCAAATGCCACTTGAACACTGACAGGCACAGGGCATCAACCAGCACTCTAGGAAGCCTGTTTCAGTTTCTGACTACCCTCATTGGAAAGAAATTTTTCCTGATGCCCAGTCTGAGTCTTCCCTGGCACAGCTTTGTGCCATTTCCAAGTGTCCTGAATCCAGCCCCCAACACAAAATGAAAACAACCTGGATACCCCAGGATTTCTCAAAGACCAATATAGCTCCTGAGCTGCAAAGCTATGGCATCATTTGTACAGTGATTTATGGTCCTGGGATTTCCCTGATCATTGGCCAAATGAGTGTATCCTACTTCTGTTCTTCCATCCAATGTAAAGAGCACCTTTCCCGTACAAAAATGTTGCTGAATCCCTGTAAACTTGCACTGTGCAGCTGCAGGCTACTGCATTGGTGCTGCAAACAGTATTGCTGTTTTCCTTAATTATCTAGAACTTGCTGATAAAACTAAGATAAATTCCTTCTGCATTTTGTTATAGTTTATTTATTTATTTTTTGAGTGCTATCTGTCATGCCCAATCAACTTCCATCTGGAGATTTTTAATTGGGAAGAAAAAGGTGACAAATCTTTCCTTTTAATTACAACATTAAAGTAGCATGTAAAAAGGATATCAAATATGCTGTATCTGCTAGGGTTGTTAAGGCTTAAAGTCTGGGTCTTTGTTCTCAACTGCTTTCTGTGCAATGAAAAGTGGAACTTGTGCATTTTTGTTTGAGGAATACTAACCAGAAAATAGTTAGTGATGATAGTTCAGGGAAGAAGCAATGTGATGCCATCGAGGCCCCATGCAGCCCAGTGCCCCGTTGCTGTGGCGAGTCAACCAAAGAATAATGGCAGAAGAAAAGGACAATGAAATGCTCCCCACGTGCTCTTGTCTCATAGACAAGTCAATCCATCATGAGCGTGCAGCCGAGCATCTGGGAGATCCAGATGATGCACACTGTAGTTTTCCTGTATCAGCAGTAGTGTCTCTATTGTTGCCTTTTAAAAGCACTTCTCTAGTGAGGCCTAGGGCATGATTGAAATGCTCGTTATTGCAATTGCTCTGGCTCAATCAATCTTCATGCATGATACAAGGCCATCCTGGTCTTGGGCTCTTTATCCACCCCTTCTGCTTGCAATTGTTAGGAATGCACTTACTGACCAAAGAGCTAACAATCTATTTTATGTGAAACACATGCAGATACCACATAATAAAGAGAACACCTTCTAGTTGCGGCTCTAATTGCTCAGTGCAAAAATATTTGTTTTAACTGACTAAATCCCAGTCAAACCTTCATCTTATTATGTTTATGGCTGTTTTTCTGTGATGTACATTCCTGTGGATTATTTTGCAAGCCATCTCATGGGTGTGTTGAGCATCCAAGCATCCTTGCAAACAGTTACAAGTATAACTACAACTCAGGTGAATCATCATTCCCCTTGTTAAAGTTTTACAGCAAAACATTTGGCTAAATACAAATGGGAGAGGTCTATTTAGGGATCAGAATAAAAGCAAACTAGGTTTGTCATGCAAGGAGGAAAATTGCCTCAGACATGCAGTTTATTTAGATTTAATAAGACTACAGCTGGGCAGTATATTTAGAAGTTAAGTGCTATTCTATTGTCAAAATACTGAAGGCTTTATTCACTGTCTTTGTGTATCAACACAAGGCCCTTTAATAAGATTCCTGGAGTAGAAAGATGGTATAAGCAATCATTTGCAGAAAATTACTCCATTTGAATCTCTTTTGCAACTGCACAAGGGTTAATGTGACCTCAAAGTACATGGTACTGATCTAGGTAGCTGGAGGATGCTTTGATTCAGAGCATCACTACTGAAGGTCTGGAAACTCCAACTATAAACAGCACTCACATTTGTTCTTGCAGACATCCAGCTGTCCTTTTTCAGTCCTGCACTATGGAATATGCTCAGAAGTGCTTTGTCGTCAGGAGACGCTTTAAGTAAGCCACTGAAGTATTTTGAACTTAGATAAAACCCATCTGTGAGATGCTGTCTGTGGGCTATGTGGTCAAGAAGACAGTGGATTCTAGTTCACTGGGGAAAAAATGTTCTGGCACAAATCTCCTTGATCTTGGTGAGTGCTTGTTATCATCTCGGAAGCGAAAATAGGACAGAAGATTCAGCAGCCCATGCTATAGTACCTTAAGAACTCAGAAATTGTAAGAGTGATGTGAGGAAGGAAAAGATTCCTTAAAACCTGTATTTCAGGTCTGAGAAATTGAAATGCTGAACTTTCTACCTCTGCCCAGACTGTAGCCGTTTTATCCTTTTGTCCTTCTTTGTCAACTCTTTTGCCTTTTTCTCTCTGTCTTCTGATGGTTCATTGACCAAAATGCTCTTGTTCTGGTTGGAGTGTTTATATGTGCTCGTGTCCACTTATGTGAGTATTGTAAATACCATTATCCTGCAGTTCTCTGAGTTTGTTCAAAATTCAACCACACAATTACTTGAAGGAGGATGACTGACCGTGTAGCCCTCTGCTGAGTTCAGAGAGCTTCATTCACTTTTAGAGGAAGAGTGAAGTAATTGGAAGATCTTATAGCTAATATACAGAGCTCTTTCTGTGTCTTGCTTTAGTTTTATGACCTTAGAAAACTTGGACTTGTTTACTAGTCATGCTGTAACTCTTTGTCCTGCTTTCTTTCCCATGCCTCTACAGACAAAGAAAGTTCTGCTAAAATATTACTTATGCTTGGGAAAATTTAGTACAGCATTGTAACAAGAATAGATTTTTAAAGAGTGATATTTCTCACATAATGGTACAATGTTCAGGTCCTGTAACTGCTTCTAGAAGAGGATTTTGTAAGTAAATTCCTCTGTATTACTGAGTGAAGGTCAACTCTTTTCACCTCATTTGAAGAAAAGGTTATCCCTGTTCTGGGGAGCAAGTAGCTGAAAGGGTAGCATAGCAGTAAGCCTACAGCTGAGCCTGACAGATGCATTCTCTAGTTTCTACCTTGTGGCCGTCATTCCTGGCCCAGCTTTGCCTTGCCAACCTGTGCTTTTCCTCTGCATAACCCTGAAGCTGAAGTCAACAGCCACAGACAAGCCCTGCACACAGGGGTCTGCTCACCCACCTTAATGCAGTGCACGTTACAGCCATTCAGACCACCTGTAACTTTGCTGTTTAGGCTCATACTTTAATGAAAACAGACAGGCTTTTTTAAGGAGGTCCTCCCCACCCCTTGTTTTAGGCCCTTCCTTAGTCCAAAGGAATAGTTCTATGGCAGACCTACAGTGGATGTAAAGTAGCTACCAGTGTTAGTGCAGCCCAGACTTCGTTGTTCATATCCCCCTATCTAAACCCATTACTGGTTTCCTGGTGAGGGGACGGTTCCACCTAGCCAGACTGGGACAGGACATTCAACTGATGTTGTCCTGCCCTAATACATCTCCAGCGGAAGGGAAGCTTCTGCTCACACCTTGCAGGGGCTCTGTCTCAGAACCCAGCCAAAAATTTATCCTTTAGAAGGATCTTACGGCTGATGCAGAGATCCTGTTCATCATAGCTCACCAGAAGGTCTCTCCAGTAGGAACCATACTTTTGGGGTCTGGCGCTGGCTTGTTGCTGGGGTAGAAAATACTGTCTGGTGGCCCCTTTCCTCTACCCACTTCAGCTGTTGTTTGGAAACAAAAAAGTAGTAGATTGCTTCCTATGGAAGATTTATGTGTAAGGGTTTTTTTTTGAGAACTGATATTGCCAAACACCTTTAAGAGATGGAGCCACAGGTTAGAACAAAAGTGGGCAGAAAGATTTCAATACAGCCCTTAATAGGCACTTAAAGTGCAAGAGGGACTGAGGCTTAACATGTGCCTGGCTTCAGTATATGCTGCTGATTTTTGTTTTTAAATCTCTCTCCATGCATCATACTGGGCACTGTGGCCAGCCACTGTTTTGAAGATCTCATTCCAAACATAAAGCAACCAAGACTAAGTTTATATAGTGTTAGTAATGTGGTGCCAAAAAGCAATATTCCCTTTTTGAATTGTAGTTTTTATGCCTTCAGATAGAAAGTGGTGAGTACTGCTGTGCAGAACCTCTGTTGTTAACCAAGAAAGTTAAGTAACTTGCCCAAGGACACACTTTCAAGTGGCTAGTTCCATCCTGGTGGATTTTTGCAGTGCTCTGCTGAAAGCAGTACAGTTTAGCTTGAGCAGAAGGGATCACCTATACCATCTTTCAGCAGCATGCGGCAGAAGTCAAGTTTTCCATAGTAAGTAGACAAATACTGACTGTTTTCCTTCTGGACTGAAAAGGGCACATGCAGAAGCAAAACTTACTCTCAGCCGCTGCTATGTTGCTCCGTTGCAGTACAGAGAGACTACAATTGTGCAATAGGGAAGACAATTTTAGACTCTTTTGTACTTGAGAATACAGTAAGCGATGTTTTACCTGTCTGTCTCTGGAGAAGAAAAGCCTTAATTAAGTCTTACTTTAATTATGTCCCATCTATACCGTACCTAAATGCATTATGAGAGTATGACATTTGCTATTTGTCTGCTGTCTTGGGAAGGTTTAGATGCTGAGTTCTCTAATACTGTATAAAATTCCAAGTACTGTTATTAAAAGAATATATGAAACAAGATTCTTAATATATGCATTGCTATGATAATTGCTAAGCAGTGTTGTAAACCTGAGTGATTAAAGTGTGATGTGGAACTTTCTGCTGAAATAATTTCTGTATTGGTGTAGAACTTCCTCAACACCAGTGGGACTCCCTGCAGGCCCCTGTGGTCTGCTATGGCTGGCATCATGGGCCACAGCACTCTTCCACAAACCTCAGTGTTTTACTGGCCTTATTGGTAACACTGTGCGTTACCATTCTGTGCTGTTCCAGTAGATATTTTAGTTAAAGAAGCAACACAACAATCCTTGCAAGTTGTCTTATTGTAATGCAGCTAATGAGAACATCATAGTTTCTTAGATTTATTGGGAATGCTGCCCTTGAAATGTCCTTACAGGCATTATTTTATTACAAACTGTAAGTCCTTTTGACCAAGGGCTTAATAGGAATGTGTATAAACAAAAAAATTTTCTAAAAGTCCATAGTTTCCTATGCTGAGTAACTGTTGGCCTTCCTCTACCTAACTAATCACTTTATAGGAATTTAGACTGGTAAAGATAATAAGAATGAGCAACTGTCTTCCCCCAACTTCTGTAACTGCAAGCATGCTTGATTCTTAATCCCCACTGAGAGGACCTATTAGAATAGCAGAAAGCGTTTTAAAACACCATCGTAGATATTTAAGAATATTTATGCTATCTACCAGGGAAGAGTGACACATGATGCTTTTTCTCTATGCGCAGGTTTTCTATATTTTTTCTATTTCTTTTCAAGTTGTCACAGCTCGACACGTGGCTCTGCTTCATTAGAAGGTAAGCCTGCATGCAGCTACTGAAAATGACACTTGTCTTAATGCATCAAAGGAAATACTGCCCACCTGAAGATGACGCATCTCTGCAGGGCAGCAGACTGACTGCCCTGAAGGTGAATGTGCATCCACACAAGATGCATAATTTGGTCTGGGTTTGCTCCACCCTTGTTTACTTTTGCCCTCCAGTCAGTTACGTTGTCCAGACCTGTTTGTAGTCAGCTGCCTTATCCCGCAGCATTTGGTGTCTCTGCACACACCTGTCTTCTGCCGTGAAAACCTGAACTCTCAGACCATGCCCTTGCAAAGGGGTGGTCTGAAGGTTTCCATATCCATCCCACTTGGTCTGTGCTGCTCTTTCTGAGCAGATTACCTTCTCTGATAGCAGCAATTTGCAAGGCTTATGATTGCAGCAATTTTGAATACAAACTGATGTTTAACTTTTTCCTTTTCAAGCAGTATGAGAGAACACAAAAATAATAAGTTTGTGAGCATGACATTTTGCACGGAAAAATTGAGAAGTGATGCTAAGGAGTCTGTGGGCATTGATACCAGAGTAAGCTTTCAAGCTGCCTTTAATGCTAGGTAGTATGACTTTGTGCCTAGCCACATTTTGTAAGGGTATGAATTTGGCCTTGGATGCAATTTATTACTTTTTGGAAAATCTTTACCTTATTAACACTGTATGGGACTACTTAGAAGAATGTGTTAGTGCTGCAAATACCAAGTCACAGGATTGTGCAGCAGATAATAGACCAACAATGTGTTCATCTTAGCTTTAGGGAATTGATCTGTCAAAGGTTGTCCATCATCTCGGCTCTTGGTATTTCAGCAGCATGCCCTGCGTTACAGTTCCAGTATCAGAGACTTTGTTCCTTCCAAGTTGGTGCAGACAGATAACATTTGAAGTCCCAGTAGACTGACAATGCGAAAACATTTCTTGAAGCGCTACTTCCTGTGAGGGAGGGGGCTGGCTTCTAACATCCCTGACTCCCTTCTTCTTGACCTCGAGAAGCTGAGGTGCATAAGGAAGGTGATTGTCTCCCCCACCCATTCCACTCTTTCCCAGTGTCAAGGGCTTGTAATCAAGCCACCACCTCCAATGAAAACCAGGTATCTTTTCTATATGTTTTTTTTATTTACGTTGCCTCAGCTTTGCTTTTCAGAAGCATAAGGCTATAATAACTGGCCATCTTACTTTTGGTCAGCCCTGTTTCCAAGGGGGGTATGTCAACATCAGCAAGCAGTGCATTGCAGCGGGGGTGGCACAGTGAAGTGTAATTGTGACAAGGATCTGGCATCCACGCTATGAGTTTCAGAGTTTTCTGTAGGGTCTTTTCAAAGATGCACACTGTGCATAGGCATTGTAGGGTTGAATTGGATGTAGTATCTTCATGAGCAGGTTTCTTCATCTTCAGAATCAGATTTCAAGAAGTCAGAGAAGGAAAAGTGTTTTCATAAATATACATCCCTCACCGTACACCACAGCATGGTGAAGTTGTATGTGTGCTGTGTCGCTCTTTGTGATGATGCTTAGGAGAATACAGTAGGCCAATGGAGCTTGTCTGCTGTTATCCTACTCTTGCCTTGTCCATGTGTGAACATCTTGGAGCATGCAGAAGGAAGCTGTGTAGGCAGAAAGTGATATAAAATGTGCAGAGGGTATAATCTGACTTTGTGAGCACAAAGGCTGTGATTTATCCTCTGTTTCCCATCTGCTTGCCCCCTCCCACCAGGTAGGGCCAGGGAGAGTCTGACTGTCCAATTGCTTGCCTTCACAGCATTTCAAATGGGCAGTCTCTGGATTCAGGAAAAATAATCGAGTAGTCGGTATTCTCACCTAGTTTTTAAAAGCCTGCAATAAGCTTCATTTTGGTGCTTCCACCTCCTGGATTCGAGCATACTGGTCAGATGACATTCTTTCTGATGTCCTCTTCGGAGCCATCATTCTTCATGTCGTGTGTTTCGCTAGGATTCTGCTGTGCCTCTGTTTCACTAAATCCTGCATGCTTGCAAGCTCATCCTCCTCACCTCATTCATTTTTTACCAGGTATCAGTTACACTAATAGCCCTATATATCTCCTCTAGATGGTTCTGTTTGACTGGAAACTGTTTCATTGATGCATAGCATTTGCATAAGAGAAAACCAGCTCTCCATTCACTATGGGTTTTCTCCTTCACCATGGTTTATTTTTGTGTGTAGTACCATAATGTTTTTTTTCCTCTCTCGTCCAGCTGAATGCCAACAGCAGATAGGGAAGGAAGGAAGGCAGCAGAGAATTGCCATTAGGCATGGTGGAAGTATTCTTTACTGCTTGATGTTTCTGCTTTTGAAGGATTGATTATCTTTCCTTTGATAGCACCCGCATTTCTCTCTCTGTCTTCTTTTTTAATGATTTCTGAAATTTCAAAGTAATGCTTTTCCTTTTCACTGTGCTTAGGGCTATTAACTGTCTTAATAGTAAATGTTTTGTATGCTTAAGTTTTGTCAATGCAAGGGTTTTCTTGTGAAACTGTTACCAGAAAATCAGTTTAGTGTACAGCTTTTCTGAGGCTTATTGTGGCTGTGACTTGAATCCCACATGAGTCTTGCAAATAAATCAGTCCCCATCTTTTGAAAATCACAACAGTACTGTTTCTTTGGAAACATTTGCCAGTGTCTCAAATTTAAATAATAGTAAAGATAGATATTGAAGCTAAATAATGGCCAATTGTCTTCCATGTCCTATAACAATCAGCGGCACATTGAGGCTCCATGGCTGTCACCACGCAGCCGTGACAACGGCTGGGATTCCCGGAGTGACAGCATGAATGGAGCTCCGACCTTTCTGCTCCTGCAGGCTGGGGCCTGGCGGAGGCGGCAGGATGGGGCAGGCTCTCGCGCTGCCATTACCCACCCCATCTGCAGCTCCTTGTCATCCACCACACAGGTCGTGCTGACACATCCTCGGGTATTTACACGATAGCAGATTTATCAGGAAGGCTATTTTTGTTTAAAAGTAAGTACATGAAGTTGTGTAGGTAAAAACAAAGTTTTCAAGGATGTGTGAGTAAAGGTTTAAATACAGTGAGTTCTCATTGTTGGTAATGATCTATGATTTTCTTTTCATTTCTGGTTGAGGTCACTGCAATTCTTCTTCTTTCATCCATATCACCCCTTGAACTTGTTGGGAGTTTTGTCATCATTTTTGGTAGCTTACAGATGAGATAAAGGTGAATAGTGCCCTTCTGCTCAGATGAGGATGAAAGGTCTGGATTTAAGCCTCCACTTCTGTTCCCTTTGGCTTTCAAAGACCTCAGATACTTCCTCTTGCTTTTCAGTTGTTAACCTGAGTCAGCTCTAACCTGCGTCGTAGCCCAAGTGTCTCTGCATGGGGCAGTTGCAGACAATTATAAATGCATGACCTAACAGAGCAAGGCACTGAGGAGCTGGATTGATGTTCCAGCTTGGTCATAGGTATTGTGCCTTCAAAAGGAGGAAGACAAGAATCTTTCTGTATGTCATGACTGTATTTGAGGATGAAATACATGAAGTGACTGTGGCACACTGTCGCCATAACAATGTGGACAGTCTGGATAGCTGCTTGACCATCTCTCAGTGAAGTATCATGAGGTAGCTAAAGGCTAAAATATGATTGGGCTTCTCACAAGTTATCTGTTTTGACCAGTTCTGCAAGGTTTTTTTTTTTTTTGGTACTCAGTAAGTTCCCTGAAGACCTCATTGCACTGAGAGTTAGCACTGCTTGGGAGTGTAAGCCAGTTAACTATGGAAATTTCCAGAGTGTTGGATGGAGTCAAATTATTAAAATATGCAACCCTTCTGCAGTATAATGGTCTCTCTCTGTGGCATTAATCCTTCTCCTTTTCATACAACGCACTTGAAACGCTGCTTTTCTCTGTAGGCGGCAAGTATTGTCATAACTTCACTTCAAGAACTATTCACCTTTTAAATGTAGAAAACAGTTCTCATTGTACTTCAGCTAGAGAATAATCCCTTTTCTTTCGCTCCCTCATCCTCTGTGGTACGCTGATGATAAGTGAACTCTCAAGCAGTTACAATTTCACAGGAGCTTTCATGGGCTGCCGAGCTCTGGGTTTTTCAGATACCACGCGTTCAATCAGCATCACTTGGAATGTCTCTCTGTTTTTAAATCTGACTTGTTAATGTTGCTACATTCTGCCTAAATATTGCATTTTAAAGTGTGAATTCTTTTGGGTCTCATGTTAGTGTCTTCTCATTCTTTTTCCTGAGCAGCTGTTGGTGGCTCTCCCTACTGCTGTCAGCTCCTAAACCTCTGCAATACAAACTGCAGAGTAGGATGAACTTAAAGCTCTGCAAAGTTGGCTTGCACTACACATAAGGATCCCAAAAATAAAGAGAAAAGGAAAAATAAGCCATTGCTAATGTAAAGGACAAAATTTATGTTATACTTTGAGCCTTGGATAACTAACACATTAGATGCTTTTAAAATAATACTATATACAAAAATGCAGCTGGTAACATTCTTGATGTGTTGGAAGCATAGAAACAATAATGCCATTGTTATTTGCACTGACTGAGATCAGATAGAGAAAAAGCATGAGAAAGGCTTCTCTGGAAATGCAGCAATGTTTGGAAACTAATGCTGTGCACTGTAAAGCCAAAGACCACTCTGAATTTCTGTTTGGAACACACTGTGCTCCCAGGATAAGCAAAAATGTAGCAGGGAATTATTAATTGCATCACCACACCTATATAATGGAGTTCACTGTAGTTATGTAGGAGTCAACGGCATTCAGGCAGTTTCTTTTGATGAAGTAATCGGGCAGCTTCTGGGGCCTATTTCAGCTGCTAGGGGCGTGCTTCAAATGTAAATGACTGCCAAATGGATTCCTTCGAAATTCCAGCCAATTAAAATACATTTAAAGTGCAGCTGGTGGAAAGCAAAAGGCTTGTAATTGTGTAAGGAACGTTTGGGCATGAAACAAATCCCTGGAGTCTGGGGGACAAGGTTATTAAATAACGCATTTCTGTAGAAGTAAAACAATCAAAGTTTTCCTAAAGCGCAGTCAGCAGCAAAGATGACACTTCTAGCACCACCTTAACAGAGACAAAGCAGGGAGTGTGTTTGGTAGGGTGTCAGTTTTCCACCCTTGGCTCTTTAAACCATGCAAGTTTGGCAGCTTGCCCTATGTGGTGCTGCATACAAATATTGACAGAACACTGTGGTATTTGTTAAACCCCTTCTTGGGAAGCCAGCGATTAAAACTCTGACGGAAGATCTGAGCACCTCAGACATTCTGTTTTTTTTTTCAGTAGCACTATAATATTTACAGAATGAAACAGAAAATAGTGAATGGGGTGTCATGAATGACCTTCCTTTTCTGCTTTGCCTTGTAAGTAAGGAGAGATTTTTTGTTTTGTTTTGTTTAATGCTTTAAATGTTATTGTGAAAGAAGTTTACAGTTAGTAGCTCTGAAAGAAGCCATTAACACTTCTCATTTAACCTCGTGTTTCAGGGCAAAGCTCAGCCGATAGCACAGAGCATGCAGGAGGTGGCTGACACTGCCAGGGAGGGGCTGGGCGCAGTCCCTGCTGATGCTGTGTCCCATAGATGCACAAATGTACATCTGTGTTTGAGTGTTGCAACTTTCTCAACAAGTTATGGTCATGCTTGCATTTGCCCCACTAAGTTAAAAAATGAGGCTTCAAAATTTGCTGCTTTTATATGCCTTTGTAAAATTTCCTTTTGCTGTGTGATAGATCATTTTGCTGATTTTAGAAACGCGAGCAAAGATTTTTATAGATGGCTCAAAGTGTTTCTTTTCAAGGTAATATTTTATCAGAAAGTGCTCTCTTTACCTGCTTCTTATCCAACAAGCAGTTGAAATTAGGCGAAAGAAAAGTTTTTCGTATGTTATCTCAGTTTTTGTTTGAAATGTTTTCCAGAACTAACAAGTATTTCTTTCTACCTATTCTTATATTTTATCCTATGATTTTTTTCCCATGAAATCATACGAAATTCCTAGCTGCCCCCTATTCCAACGTATTATGCTTAGTCAGTCTGTTTTGGCTACATTTTTGTTAGCTGTGGGCAAGGACTCCTGGAAATTTCATAGCGACAGCTCCTATTGCAGCAGTAGGGGGTCAGTGAAATGCACTTTGTTAATTGTTTGTGTGCAAGTAGCACCGAGCGCGTGCCAAGGAGAGGCTCACCAGAAGTAGGCATATTGCCAAAATAAATGCCAATTAAATTATAAGATATAGTTTTAAAGACATTTATCAAGAAACTTAACTATAAGTACCCTTATACTATGAAAACTAATGCAGTTAGAAAAATGAAATTCAAGAGGTTCAACGCTAAAAGTCTCTAAGTTGAGGGCTTGGTTTTCTTTTTATAGTTTGCCTTGCAAATAGCAATTATTCACAGAGGAGAATCTATTGAATAGATTGAAGCTACTTTGACTAAGTTCTATGCATCACTGGTCAGTCACTGTTACAAAATTGGGGTCAGTGTGTATTTAATTGCAATAAGTACTAAGGAAGTATATATATGTGTCCACATATGAAATATATTGGTTATATAAAAAAATAAAAAATCTACATTCCTTGTCATTAAGGGACATAAATAATGCACATAAGTTTTTGCAGCACTTGGTCTATAACAGTATTAAAGACCTGATACAAGCCTGAAGGCAGGAGGAGTACAGGAGGTAATGCAAAGAATAGCTGACCATAAAGCTGTGGTCAGCTTTCAGCTAGACCAAAAGAGCTGACTGCAATAGTTTGCTAATACTAATAGAAATTATTTTTTTCTGCTATCTGGCTTTCAGCAAACTGCCTGTTTAGGGTACTTTGGGGATCTGAAGAGGAACAGGGCTTTATATGTAAATTTTTGTCACAGAATGCCAAGTAACCTCTTTCTAAACAAATTAACAGAGTAAATGAGGTGGTGGATGAGGAGGGCAGTGAATGAGTAGAGACCCACTCAGAAGTGGGCTGTTAGTCTTATTGATGGACGGTCAGGGCCAGCAATGGCAAAACATGCTCCAGACTATACCTCTGTCTTAAACAGGCTTGACTCACTCAGTATAAATCAAAAGATGAATCTAGGTTCTCCTGCATAATGACACTTTTCATTTAGTGTACTTTTCCCTTATGCAATGATGGATGTATTTCCTAGGTCCAATGATTCAGCTAATATACTCCCAGGAAAATGAGAGAGGTGCTTAGCAAGTGTGCAAACAGGTGAGGAGGTGGTATTAGTTCTTCTGTATTTCCTTCTTGAGCTCATTGTACCAGTGTTTGGCTGGGCTTCAGCTGCTTGCAAACCAGAGCCCCCTTTGCTGCACAATTAAACATGGAGCAAGCATCTCTTCAGGGAGCTCACTGACTCAGGGCTCTGCTGCCGGCTCCCTGGAGCTGGCTGGAGCTGAGGTGGAGCCACGCGTGAGGCTTTCCAAACACCTGTGCAGAAGCACACTGTAGTTAAGGAAATAGGTTGGGAATACTAAAAGGTTTTTAGGCCTCCCCAGGGTTAAATATCCTTTGGAAAGTTGGCTTTCTGGGCTGTTTCCTTGGATATTAGTCCTTAAATTTGGCCAAAACCCAGGCAGATTTCTGTTGGGCTTTCCCATAGAATGACTAGCTAAAAAGCCCAACAACTTCGGTGTGACTCCACAGGAATGATGTGTCCAACTAAAGGATCAGGGTAATGTATGACAGCAAACAGATGAGAACTTTCCTGGAGTATTCCCCCGGGTGCTGTTACTGAGTGATTCTGCTGCAGCCATAGCCACTTCATGCCTTTGGCAGGTCAGAGTGAAATGTTTGGGTGTCTGAATGATATACCCTCCTTTATTAAGACTCACACGGAGTCTGTAATGATTATACTGCCCACAGGACTAGAGAATGGCTGTTCTGCTGCCTTCCTGAAAAGCAGAGCACTCTTTGGTTTCTGCATTAAAACATTTTACTTAGGATTTGCTATTCCTTTCATTATAATTTTCCTGGTGCTCTAGAGAACTCCAGAAGACAGAACCTGCCCCCAAACTCACAGAAAGTGGCACAGAAGCAGAAGGAGAGCTGATTAGCGGATGAAGATGAAAGTCTCACCCAACCTGAACTCTAGCTAGTAGCAAAAGTCCTTTCACCTAGACAGAAGGGGGTTGCTCCTGTTCACGTGGTATTTTCCCATAGCTCTGAGGACAGATGTCTCTGCTTCTTATGTTGTACTGCCTTCATATCGCTGGTAATGACTTGTACAAGGTGAAGGAACTGATGTACAAATTAAGGTATGGGCCTAAGGGAGCTGTTGCCCTGCATCAGCCCTGATAACATCAGTGTTTGTTTCTTCTCATGCTCGTTATCACTCCAGCATGTGTCTGTCCTCACACATGAGGCCGTAGTGCAGTGCACACGATGAGCTGGGGTTGGCAGGTTACCATTTTGCATCAGCAGACAATGGTCTAATGGTCTGTATGGGGCTTTGCCAAATGCTGAAACTCTCCTGAGCTGACTCTGTGCTCAGAACGTGTGCTAATAACATCTGGCCGTGCTGCTGACAGAACTGGTGCCAGGGAAGGATCAAACCCTATTCACAAGTCAGTTAGGAATTCAGAAATCTTGCAGGAGGAGAGAAAGGATTGAAAATGTGGGTGTTGTTTTCAAAGAATGACAGACAGGAAAGGGAAGTGAGATGCTCAAGTCTAGATCCTCTGCCATGAATGCAGTCAGAGTAAAACCAAAAATGTTTCTGTGTGAAGCGGATCTTCAGCTGTCAAAACCCAGCAGACCACTAGGTGGATTATGCAGGGTCAGAAAAGTGTAGGAAATAAGTGCCTAGGTGTTTGATTTTTGTATTGATTTCTTTGAACTGTGAAACTGTGTTGCTTGTATTTTGAATTTTGCAAATGAATTATTCATTTTACTCGCTCGAGTACGGTAAGAATAATTTAAGAGTAATAGTTAAACATGCCACCCTGTTCTAGAAAAGCATGGTGAGCATTAAATTTCCAGGACCATTGCAGGGTCCTGGAAAGCTCTGGTAGGGCCAGTTGTGAGGGTAGTTTCTAATGAACCTTGGTAAGTAATTGCATGGGCTGGCTTGAGTCATGTTCCATGCAAAGCCCGGTGTCGCTAGGGGTCCTCCATCGATCAGA
This sequence comes from Penelope pileata, assembly GCA_013396635.1. Classification (NCBI taxonomy): domain Eukaryota; kingdom Metazoa; phylum Chordata; class Aves; order Galliformes; family Cracidae; genus Penelope; species Penelope pileata. The sequence continues at coordinate 3,242,507 of WBMW01003413.1, forward strand.
GTTCGCCAGACAGTTATTGCAGCAATGTGCAACGCGGGTGTGGAGAGGTCTCCTGAGGCTTGAAAGTTATGAGCGAGTTGAAAGTCATGCTCAGAGTATGAACAACTTGGAACAGAACATCTTGAAAAGAAGCCAAAAGAACAGTATTTGTTTTCCAGTTTAAAAGTAAAAATCTGTTGGTAATTACAAAGTACAATTTTTTATTTACACCAAAGCTGTACCTGATGGTCTCCTCATAATCCTAGGACCTGGGAAGTGAAAGCAAGTGCAACTACTGCATCTGTGTGTTTGTAGAGTGATTGCTGGAAGAAAGTACAGTCACAGTCGTGTTTCTTCAGCTTTGTTGGTAGAGGTGATCAATTGCTTTCTCATTTGTCTCATATTAGCAGTTTACTTGTAAAGGGCACGTCCCTTTCTAAGGGTATCTTAAAGCAAAAATATGGATTGCTTTTGCATTTTGGGCTTGTTTGCTGTTGCAAAATGAAGTTTATTGGGGCTTCCATTCCTGGATTTTGGTTCTGTGGCGTTTTTAAAAACAGTTTTCCCAATTTGTTAGATCAGTCATTGGTTTGGTTAGTTTCCATGTTGGATCCCGTGTGATTAAATTGGAGGACAAGTTATCGAAAGGACAGATAATTTCCAAACACAGAGGTTGCGCAATATGTAGAGGAAGAGAAGAAATACTAAGGTAATAGAAATTGTTACACCCTCTGACAGAATTAGTGGAAAACCTACAGGATAGAGTCACGTATATGAGATATGCATATCACAAGGGTATAATTTGGGTAGAAATTATTTCCAGCAGGAAGCAGTAGGAGGCCGGGCAGGGCAAATCAGAATGTATGGCAGGAATTCTCTTACGGTTGATAACTTGATACTATCCTGGAGCTAGTTCTTAGACAAACTTCTTTATTCTTCCCTTTACAGTTTGATGTCAGAAAGATAAGGGGGACGATAGCCATGACGAGAGATAAACCTGGAGCTATTACCTACATTATGGGACTGGCAAGGCTGGTTCAGTTCTTCAAAATCTGGAAGCTGTAAGAGTTCTGGTAGCTCTCTCTCTACAGAACTTCACTCAGTGTTGAATCCAACTCTAAATCTCTAGTCATTAAAGTGACCATTTCAGATCTCACACTATCCATGGGAGAGCCCATGGATAAACTGAGAAGACAAATCCTCTCAAAGCTGCTTGCACACGTGGTGGCAGAAGAAGCAACTCTCCAGCCTCTCACCCAATCAATAAAACCATTGTGCATACAATGGAGTTGCTGACCATTCTTTCCTTCCTAGAAAATAATCCTAATGAAAACACGAGCTTAGCTATCCAGAGTTGCACAGTTCAGTGCAGCAGCCTGGAACTCTAATATTGTTGCAGTGACTAAAGTTGATAAACGAGGGCATCTCAGTTAGATGAGGTTTGAAGGCCTTGGTGATTGGTGTGTGTAGCTGTGCTTCACAAAGTGGATCCTGGGCCTTACTGAAATTATTCCTTTGAACATAGGTCCTGCCTACACGACCAAAGTCATTTTCCTGTCCAAAGTCAAGGAGTTCTCCCCTTCCTTTCTTCTGTGGTGGGAGCTGCCAGACAGGAACTTGGGGTAATTTTTATGAGACTTCTTCTGCGGTAGCCCCGTGAATGTTGTCTTTGTCATGTCAACCCAGGGGAATTCTCCCCAGATAGGCAGCTGGGCTCATTACCAAGAGCTTTGTTTCTGTAGGGCTAGGCTGTGTCTCCAGACACCAATTTGTGTAAACGTGACTGCTCCAAGGAAGGAACTGCCTTTATTTCCCTAACTTGTTGGAAGAGAAGTAGTTTACTTCTGTGTTCCAGTCTCTCGCCCACACTGGCTCAGTTTTGGGGCTAGTCTTAAAAGAAAAGCTAATTCTTTTTTTTATTTCCAAGTCACCCTTCCAGAGAAAATAGCAGTAGCTGTGTAGTTCCTACTATTTCCATTCCACACCCTCTTTGCCTGTAGGAGATGTATGTGGGGACACTAACATAAGAAGTACCTGCATTTAGTCTTTCTCTTTTCTTCAGTTTAGAGAGGCTGCGTACAGATGAGAAAGAAACTGACACTGCAAAGAATTGTATTTAGGGGGCTGCTGCAATGGAGAACAAAATGCATTTCTGGAACCATGTTCACATTCCAAGCAGTACTTTTAACCTCAGCTGCGCTCTCCAACATTGTAAGTGCAAGGAACAGCTATTGTTATGCTTGGTAGTGCAGGTTAAATTTTTAAAATTATTTTTTATTTCCTTGATGCTCTTGTGGAGAAACATAGAGATAATTTTCTTTTTCTTTTGCCATTTTTATCGCTAACTCCTTATTTTCAATAATGTGATGCATGTTCAGTACTTCATAAAGATCTCAATGTTTATACACTCTTATAACTTAGAAATACATGTTGCAAGGAATACCTACGCATGAATTTTTGTGGCTTACAAGCTCTTGTAGAGAATTCTGCTTCCTTTTGCTGGGCAAGCACTCATTGGGAAGGATGGACATTAACCTGGGCTGTGCAGGTGACAGGTATGGTGACTGCAGGGCACTCCCTGCCTGCCCTCAGTGCTCTATGGCTGTCTATGGGCTGGACATGCATTTACGGCTGCTCTGTGAAATAAGGTGTTGTAAAGTGCTTTGTGATTGCCTGGCTTGAAGCGCACGATGCGGATATTGTATCACTATTGACAGTAAAAACTCAAAGAATGTTTTATAGACTAGCTTTCACTGATGGAGCTTTATGAGGATGAAGCAAGTCCATCTGTACTGTGTTTGGTCACCTCAGGAGACTGCAACAGAGTGATTTTGAAATGAAGGGCCCATAAATGGATTCTTTGAACACTTGAAGGGGATAGAGGGAAATGAACGAGGGCTTCTGTGGAGAATGTCACAGCTTTGCTGTGCAACACAGGGCTGAGTTTGGACCAAGCTGAGGGTACTTCTCACAAGGTCCTGCCAACACTGTGAGGCACGTGCTGCAGTTTCTTCAGCACCCAATATATCATTGGTATTGGCTCTCTGAGATTGCCTTCCGTCTCTTCTGAGCTAAGCTCTTCTCCACCATGGAGGATCTGTTGATGACATATTTCTTCCATTGACTACTGAAAGTTTCACATAGTTGCACTGTGAGCAAAGAGACGTTTTCTATAGAAGTATAACTGTTGATCTTTCTGCCTAGCAGCAAGCTATGTGCTAGGGCATTTAAGTGGAGTTTTTTTTTAATTTTATTTATTTTTGAACTCCGACAAAGCTATTCCCTTCATGCACAAGGGGAAAAAAATAAAAAAAGGAGGGAACAGGGAGGAGAGCAGAACAAACAAGAGTCTCAAATGATCTCTTACTACTTCCCAGTTTAAGTCCACTTTACTTTAGGAAGTACATTTACTTTTGACCCAGCTCACTGGAATGGACCCTAAGGTGGGATTTATTGTTATACTGAACTTGTTTGCTGAACCTTGGTGAGCTGTGACAATTGCTTTCATCCAAGAATGGTCTTTACTGACAGATTGAGGTGCCTTCAGAGAGTAATTTATTCTTCAGTATGATTTAAGACTTCAGGATCTAGGTGCAGCTTCATTTGGACTTTGTTAATACTGAGAGGATTCAGCTTCATGCACCAGGTGCTGGACAGCATAAGAAAGCCAGCAGTGCTGCTCCAGTCTGGCAGTCTTACTGCCCAGGGCCTCCAATTCATTCCAGCCTCATGCTACTGCCTTTGTCCTGCTGCTGTGGGCACTGACATCCTGACTGTCAGAGTCAACTGAGCTGGGAAAAAGGCTATTTCAGTGTGAGAGAGGTGCAGAGTGAGGCAGAAAAGCAGACAGGTAGATGAATCATAGAATATCCTGAGTTGGAAGAGACCCATAAGGATCATTGAGTCCAACTCCTGGCTCCATGCAGCACCACCCAAAAATCAGACCATATGACTGAGAGTGTTGTTCAGATGCTTCTTGAACTCCGGCAGCATAGGGCCATGACCACTGCCGTGGGGAACCTGTTCCACGCCCACAACCCTCTGGTGCAGAACCTTTTCTTGATAACCAGCCTGAAATCATCTTAGTTAAGTGCTTGTGCCTTAACAACCGCAACATCACACTTTCTGACTATGAATCTCTTAAGTAATTTTGCTTTTTGCAATGACAGTCATTGTCATAGAATTTCTTCAAAAGATGATTGTGTTCTTTCCTTTTGGCAGTTACAAAGTCATTTTCTGTTAACTGTTACAATCTTCGCTTTGCAAAAGAACTTCCAGAAATGATTGCTGACTGTATGGAGCTGCTGGTCTCTGCCTCATGTAGAGCAGTGGCATGTGGAATGCCTTCTGAATTTTGAGTCAACAGTGTAGTTAGTTTCTTGTCAAGTGTTCCTCTTAATACAAAGAAGGGAGTAAAAAATCGTTTTGTGTGACACCGCTCACTAGGCAGACAGCTGCATAATACATTCACAGTGGTACTAAGGTTATGCATTTGATCTTAAAGGCATAAAAAACCCTCTGGAGTGGGACTTACTTCATCTGTAGGGTTTTTGATTTTAGAGTACTATAGTAAGGATACTTCTGCTGACTTCTGTGAAATCAAGGTTCTTTCACAAGTAGAAGACCATCAGCAATCTGAAAGGATGGATAAACAAAATCAGATATGGCATATATATATGGCATAATAAACCATTTTTGTGAGAAGTGTAACTGATGGAGTGGAAGTTCATCCTCCTTATTTCTTCATGGGAAGAACTTTTATGTAGGGAGTCTTGTTCTGGGGCAGATGACACGTTCCTTGTGTCTGACAGATCTTCATGGTTTTTTTCTGAGAATTTGGTTGATGGATTGGAGACCATCACTAATGTAGTCCAAAGCCCTGCCTGTTGTATAGCGATGGAGAAAAGAACAACTGGACTTCTCTACAGGTTCACCGTAAAATTCTACCATGTTGGCTCCTTTCCCCGCTGCACTTTGCATTTTGCATAGCACCTTGGGAAAATCTCATGGACTGTTTTCCTCTGCAGAATCTCAGGACTTACTGCTTTCTTTTTTTTGGCCACTGAAGAGGATTGTTTGAACCTCCATGATCCAGGAAAAACTGTTCTGAGAATGCTCTGGTGGGACCTCACGAGCAATTTTATTTTATGCACTCGAAGTGAAGCTTCAGTCCCCTGGCAAATACTGTCACAGATCTCAGTAGGGTCATTTTGCTGCCTTGCTTGAGAGACAACAATGAAATAATTATTCAGGAAAAATATTTTAGAGCTCGAAACACTTTTTCTTTCTGTGCACCACATCCACAACTGGCCAAACAATAAACAATGGGAAAGTTTGTCTCAGGAACACAATTTACCAGAATAAACAAGCTGGAATTTTTCAGCAAAGTATATTCTATTCTTCTTGGATATTATGAAAACTGATGTCACTTGTAATTCTTCAGGAAAGAAAAATCCTTACAGTTCGCAGTACATCAATGCAGTCATTTTTTCCCTTGACTAATCTATAAAAAGACATTGTGTACAAATGTTATTTTCTCTGCCAGAAATGCATTCCTGGCACATAATAAAGGCTTTTTTGTTTTTGTTCAGTAATTTGGATAATAGTTTCTCCATGAGGTTTCATAACATTTATTTACTACCATAAATGATTGGACCGAGTGGTTTCAGCGGTCAAAATTGGAATCCCCCAGCAGTAACCTTTCTTATTGAATTAATATTGTAAATATTATGCTTGAAATAATTTCAAATGACAACTTGATGTGAGTAACATAACACGGACATGAAATGAATCCATAGAGCTCTGTGTGTGAAGAATGGGAAATTTTAATGGAAGTGTCAACTATGTAGAGTCACTGGGTAGCAGCAGTCGATTTAAGTGTCTGCTCTTGTCATACAGTTTAGGCTGTGTGGGGAAGAGAGGGAGAGGTGGGCTCTGCCATGTGGCTTGCTGTGTGCGATGGATTGTGCTGGGTAACACAAAACTGATGTCTGATAGCTAGAAGGTGACTTTTGGGTTGGAATCAGCGCTTACACAATCAGCTTTTGGATGAAAGACATGTAACCACTTTGTGTGCTTCTGCTGAAATTATTTGTAGGGATACTCTAACTTTGCTGTGCTAGTCCTTATTTGTGTATCACCCACAGGGAAGGTGGTAGCGTAATGAGCAATGTTCTTGTCCTCGCTCCTATAATTGAAAGGAAATCCATCAGAGCTCATCCTCTCTCTCACTCTAGCCATATATCACTCAAGAAAGTGCTTGTGCTTGTCAGTCTTGCTGAAACTCTCCTTCTTTTTTGATTTGCTCTGTTTTCATGGCATCTTTTCTTCATATGCTAGTTATGGTTTGCGTTGCCCTCATTGTATGCAGGATGCTGAAGCTGACCGGAACGGCGTAAATAATGATATTTAAATTAAAGATGATGCCTGCCTGTTTTGTTTCTCTGTTGTCTGTTATGTTCTGCTGTTTTCTGGTGGTGCTCATGTCATCTGAAACTTGAATCACTTGCTGATGGATTTCACTGTTTTCATTTTTTTTCACAGACATGTTAAGCATCAACCCCTTAATTCAACTCAAGTATTTTCCCTCCTGTATGCTAACTGCCCTGAATTGCATGGACACATTTCAAGTCTTCCTTCATGGTGGTGAGGAGTTGAGCCTTTTTTTCTTTTTTTTTTCCCCCAACTGCAATTTCCACTTACTTCTAAATAGAAAAATTGCAAAATTATCAACTTTGGGCTTGTTTAGCGTGCAATTACCTGAAGACAAGCAACCAAAGAAAAGCCATTAAATGTTGTTTCCACAGATAATTAAAAGCCCTCTCTTTTTCCATCAAAGGAAGTCTTTTATCAACGAGAGTAATGAAAACTTAAAATCACTGAAACCTTTGAGATCTTTTGTCCCATGTCACGTTAGAATCATGCTCCAACCAACCACATGAGTATTCAGTTGTTGTAAAGGTGCATTGTGGTGGTGATGTCCTTTCATTTAAAGTCAATTTTTCATTCCTATAGTTGCACACTTACATGCACATTTATTTCTGTGGCTGTACAGAATCTAGAGAAATACCAAGGAAATATGCTTTTGAATATAGCGTATTGCTTCATTCTGCCCAGACAAAATGATGTGATGGAATATCTCTCTTGGCAGTCATGCAGACCTGGTTTTAACTTCCAGAATTATTAGTCACCTGGGCTTGCAAAAACACCTGTTGCCTGTGTAAACCTGCTGGTGTAAAAACCCTTGCTGTGATGAAAATATCCTCGCTGTGATGCTCCCTATCCAGTAGGTCTCATTTTCCCTTATCTTCAAAAGATTATTGTCCTCTTGGTACTCACTTGTGCTTTCTTATTGAACAAGTAAATGTCAGAGCCAGTGGGGGCTACAGACCTGAAAAATAATGTTCAAAGGAAGCCTCTCAGCATTGTGGTGTCCGGGGCCTTCCTTTTGGCTGTTATAAATGGCACATTGACACCTACTAATAGAAAATCATCCTGCTTCAGAATTCTGCATGTGATTGTAATGGAGGACCACTCTCCTTGTATTTGCTGTTTTTAAAAACATTGCACTAATAGGGTCAGTTAGACAGCATCCTCCTCCAACTGTCTTGTAACACAAAACCCAGAAAGTCCTTTACGATAATTGGTTATAACTGAACCCCAGCAACTATGAGGCATTTTCCAGCTAACTGTAAAAACAGAGATCAAACATAATTAATAGGCTAAATGCTGACTAAAGGTACCAAGCTAAGTGACATTCAGCTAGAGGCTGCTCTGGCTGTTCTCACAGAGAGCTTTGAGCACGGAGACCTTTGGAGAGAGAAAGGTCTGATCTTTTCCTGCAAGGTGCCTTGAGCAGAGCTGGAGGTGTTTTGATAAGCAGTGCTTTCATGTCCATCAGTTTTTGTGCTCTGTTAGGACAAAGTAACAAATAACATTTTTTTCTTGCAGTGCCTTTAAAAATAGTTTTTACTACAGTTGGAGAAGTTATTTTGCGGTTTAATTTCAGAGGCTTTTCATTAGCACAGCTTCCTATGACATTAGTTTATTCCACATGTTACATTATGGAAAATCACAGTAGTAAATATCTACTAGGTATGCAGGTTTTTGTAATCAGTCCCTGACAACATCTGTCAAAACAATATGGGAAAACTCTGGCTTGCTTTATCGTTACAGAACAGGGCTGTTTGTTTATTCAACAGAAGAAATAAAGCATATTGAGAGGAGGCCAGAAGAGTCACCCTGACTCAGTCACTGAGACTTCCAGTTTCCAGCTACAGGATATTTTGGTTCCAGCATTTCACATCAATAATAAACAATTTTTATGGGAACCATCAAATGATAAAAATGAGAGCATGAATTGAGAGCTAGGCTATATATTTTTTAATCTGTTGTATGTTATAGTTTACATTAGGGTCGATCTCGAGATTGGAAAGAGGCAGGTTGTGTACCACAGGAGCCTGATTTTCAAATAAATGTTTGCCAGCTATGCGAGATACTATCAATAATTCATCACCAAGCTCTTCCGAGATGGTCCGCTGATGCAAACTGTCAGAGCACATGGTAATAATATGAGCATTTATGTGATTTACAGATCTACAAAATAGCAATAACTAGAAATTTCTTCAACTGACAGCATGCATAGGCTCCTGGACGTCAAAACCAGTGTGTGTGACAGCTGCAGTACGTATAAATCACACGCGGCTGTTTGAAGTGGTCTCTGGGCATAAGTACACGCACTTACACCGACATCTTCATCGTCCATTTCCAATATCTGATTGACAGCTTGTATTTTACGTAATTGTGCATTTCCTTATGCTTGTGTTAACTCTTAATCCCCCGCAGTGCCCGGTACGTACTATGGTATCTCCTGGCAAGTGCAATTTATAGAGCACAGAGCGCGAGTGTTTCCCTTGCACGCGGTGCCACCTGGGCCTGTGGGGATTTTGGCAATTCAGATCTTCAGCAGCACGCTGAAGATTTTTATGTGTGCTCTTGTCCAGTAAGAAACTTAGAAATGGCAGCTCCTGTAGTGATGTACGTTTGTGTCTTCAGAAAATCCAGGTGAGATGCATTCTCTGGCCACAGCTACACATGGCAGGAGCGATGTATGCTGCAGCTTGGCTGAGCCTTTCACTTCTGTGGGCAGTGTGTTTAATAGTGTAGGTTTCCTTTCGGGATCGTTGAGAGGGAAACAGGAGGGCCAAAGGTAACATCTCTTAGGTCACTTTGGAAAGGGTGGCAAAAACCCACAAGAATTATCCTTTAGTGTATATTTAAAACTTGGTGTTCTCAGTGAAGCTGTCTCTGTGAAGTATTGTTATTTCATTTTGAGCTAACAAGAGTAACGGAACCTCAGAGCTGTTGTCTCTGGCTTTATATAGGTTGAAGTTTTGTGTTCTGCTCACGTTTTGATAAGTCTTCCTCCCAGGCATAAGGTGTAGAAGCCTGTAATTAAAGCTTGCATTCTGGAGCAAGGGGTAAGCACTGCGGTGAGGCGCAGGCACTCAGTGCTGCTGGAGTTCTGAGGCATGGGGAAAAGATTGTGGGGAAGATACTGTGTGCCTGACGTGGCCAGGGAGGCTTCTCCAGCATTCAGTCACATTCAGGGGGAAAATATTCCAGATAAACATCTGGCTCTGAGAAGTGCCTCTGAAGCTGCCTCACTCCCAACACCTGTGTTATTTTCCTCAGAAGTATTTCCATATTATGCCATCTTGAGGACAACTGTTTTCCTTATGTATCCATTGAAAATGAGTACTTAATAATTGGAATGTGTGGGATTCATCACTTCATTGGGCTTGGCATATTCTGCAACATTTGGCATTGATGGGTTTCCAGCTTCTAGCACTGGTAGCAGAGTATTTAGTAGGGCATTCATACAGGTTTATAACACTTTTATTTGGAGTAAATTAAAGTTATGCTAGCTTGGTGGGCACAGCTGTTCAGATGGCAGCATCTAGGGCTCCAGCCCCAACACCAGCCCTTCCAAAACACACCCACGAGCCCTGTGGGTCCGAAGCCATGGGGCAGAGGTTTGAATCAGTTGACTTCCCTGTAGGGTTTGACTCTGCACTCAGCTTCGGGAAAATCGTGCCTGAGTCAAGGCTGCAGGAACAGCTAAAATCCAAGCTTTTCCTCCTCCTTGAAAACTGGTAGTAGTATTTTAATAACTGTATAAGTAGCCTCAATATGTTGGCTAATTTGCAAGATATATATAAAATTTATGTAACCTTCAGGGGACTTAATGGACACTGTCACTTGCTAAGGTTATCATTCCATGTGAAAAAATCAAATGGCTGCATACATCTATTTAAAATTGTTGTGGCTGCAGGGAAAATATTGGAGCAATGAGGACATTCTCACTAACCTGGAGATTACAGAAGTCTTTTTGGCAGGAAGAAAATGTAGTTTGCTTGTAGCACCTGCATATACTTGCGTGTCTATGATCTGGTTTTACGGCTCTTCATGCCTGTTCTCTCCTTGATATATTTGCAGAATTCACATGATCTTCTGCTGGAAGTTCTGTTGGGTAGAGGGGAAATGGAGTGCCTAGTACAGACAGTTCCTTGTGAACGCTGCATTCCTACAGTTATCTGTCATTTCGAAAAAATGCAGCTCAATAACCTATTTTTGGTACAGTTTCTGACAGTAGTAATTAAATGTATTTTTAAAAATCATAACATATAATATTAAACCAACTCCTACCGCAATATCTGCAGATTTGGATTTGTGTGTACATAGTCCCCATGAAGACAAAGTGGCATTTACTGTTTATCTTGCCAACTGTCTTGTTGAATCTTTCTAAGGAAAGAAGAAGAAAGAAGCTTGTTTGCATTCAGTTTACCTCTCCTTTAATAACATTTGTTCAGTTTAGTCCTAATTGTAAAGAATTTCTGCTCTGTAATGTGTCTGGGCATACTAATGAAACATTTCTCAATCTGTTTTGAGGATGATGGCCAGGATTCTGAGGTCGGTGGAAATTTTCAGGTATGTTAGGTAGCAGCTGGAAACCACAGTGAGTGAGCAGTCCTACTGGATTGAGCAAAGGTGCTGAGAGTTAATGCAGAGGGTTCCTGTTGTGCTGCAGCTGGAGATAAACATGCACAGTAAAGTTAATTAGGAGGAAATGTCATCTTATTATTTGCTCCAAATTGCTTGGTTTTTAAATAGTAAGTAATCACAGCAAACCTTTCATGAACAGGACAAAGTTCAAGAATTACCATGAGCATTTCAAGCATTCATAAACTGACTTTTTAAGGGGGGAGTGGTAACCCTGGTCCTACCGGGTAAATAAGCTGTAATTAAGTTATTCATTTGTCATATTTTACAAATACTGCTTTCTCGTAGGTGTCATTTTATGTAAAAGTTTTTGAAATGGATAAGTCTTATAAACGGAAGCCTAGTTTTGTCTGCACAGACAATTTACTGCAAAATTAACAGTCAATCACTACAAAATAGCTGTTTCACGCCTCTGAGATATCTGCACATCTCTGTGCAGATATCTCTAATGCCTGCTACGTAATAAGATTGCGCACAGTGACCGCTGCTGTGTCCCATCCTACTTGGAAGCAAAACTTTCATGGAGGCTACCCCAAAGATTATCTAGCTCAGTAGGATTACCTTAGCTTGGAGCCTCCCTAAAGAGTAATGTTGCCTTCAATGGGAGAGGGAAAAGTCTTGTATAATAGATAATTTTTGAATGTAGCAGACTGCCTAAGTTTCCTATGGAATAAGAGTCATATGGAATGACTCTTATTACTTAAGTTGATACCGGTTTAGATAATTATAGTTAGATTATATCATGGAAGCACACATCAGCATTGCTGTTCTGGCTGAAATCCTGATATTTTGAAATCATCTGAGTGGTAGAAAGGCGTAGGTATTAATTGGGCTTCATTACAGAGACAAAAAGAGATCTTGCTATGTCCTAAGGCTACATAGCAGTAATTTCCATCTGCTTAAAGACATGTGCCAAAGTTAGAGCTCCGGAGAAATTGTTCATGTGCAACCTTCTGGGGTGTTTGGAAGAGCTCTAGAAGGAAATTATTGATATTATGGGATATGAACAAAATGTTGGGGCATTATTTAAAATTCTTAGACATCATCCATGTACCCATGGTATGGTATAAACAAAACTAACTGATAATGTGTTCCAGGGGCTGGTGTGCCTGTTGTGTTGGAGGGCTGAGGAGGCAGCAGCAGGGGAGAGGCTGAGAAGCTATCCCAAGTGTCTGCGATGCCTGACCTCTCAGTCAGCACACGAGTCTTGATCCAAGCAGTAAAGAATTTGTATTTTTAGGATGTGCCAAATAGACTAAGACAGCGGCTCTGGCTAGCGATAATTGCTCTGTTTCATCAATCCTGTATCCACGAGTATCTGAAAGCTTAGAGTGTGGCATTCGGCCTTTGAATTCAGAGGGTTGGAGTGGCTCATTTGAACTGCTCAGATTATATTAAAGCCAAGGGAACGCAAAGCAGAAGTTAGCAGCGCTGGTCGGTAGGTGCTTGGGTTTGTTGATCTTCTGCAGATGCAGTAGGACAGGCAGCTGGCCTGAGACCTGCCCATTGGTCAAAAGTCAGGAGTGAGCCCTGTTTCATGTTTGCCAAGAACTTTCTAAAGTTGGTGCTTGGCCTCAGAGGATGTTTTAGGATGATTCAAATGAGCTTACTCTCTTCACTAGAAGCTTCCATGACTAGAAAAGCCTTTTCAGGCTGTTACACACTGTGAAGGTAAAGCATTTTCCTGCTTTCTCCCTCTGAAAGCAAATGCTCTCACTGGATCTTTCTGGTGTTCATTCCCCAGTGCCATGGGGAGAGCTAGGATCCAGCCCCAAGCCTGCTCACTGGCTGCAGGAGGGCTGGGAGCACAGCGCAGCTCTGTGCTGAGCGCATCCTTCCTGCTGCCCCATGCAGGGAGCTGGCATGGCAGAGCCACTGGCAAAGTAGGATACCAAAAGCTGGACAGGTATTCTGTTTAGATCTAATCTATATGGAAGTCAGCAGCATCTAATTGCATTGCTCTGTTGTGACTGATTCTTTTAACCAGGGGTTCATGTTAAAACAGCACTTTGACATCAAAACTATCCAGTTATTTTATTTTAATGCCTGGCATTAAGTAAGCTGGGTGGCAAATTGGCTTCTCAAACAGATTGACTCGTTTTACCTGTGGGGAAGGAACAGCTGGATAGCTGGGAGGGAAATCTGCCAGTTCAGAAAATTTACTGTCACTGACGTAGCCAAGAGTGAATTGTTTGTTTTTGAATGCTAGTTTTCTTTTGTGCTTTTAATCCCACTGAAGTCTTTATCATGCCATTTGAAATTATTCTCGGGGGCTGAGGCTATCACTGAAACCTGCAGAAGTAATTGATACTTATTCTATGTTGTTCCCTGTGTTTGTATGATTACAAGATGAGTTTTTCCTCTCTTTATAGCATGCAATAAAATCTTCGGTTCTCTGTAGTAGAGAAGGCAGTGTGATAAAGCAGAGCAGCCTCCATTTGATGTACCTGCCCTTTTGTAGCCAGACAAACAGAGTGGAGGGCTCCTTCCTGCAGGAAGGCTGAGAAACTTTTCTTCTCACAAAACCAATTTCAGGCTGTTTCATCACCCCTTTCGCAAAGCCACGCTTTGGTCCCCCTCCCTGAAAAGTGCCTAGCTGGCTGCTAGGAGTTGTTATATTTCACAGCTTTCAAGTGATCATAACGTATTGTTGAAATCCTGTGTTGAAAGCATGTGTGCAATTTGTTACTGTATTCTGCAACAGCCCAGGATTTTTCATAGGATGTCAGAGAGAGGCCTGAGGACTTGCACAGAGGTACTTTTAGTTAAGCCTTTGGTATAATAATCCAGGGGTCTGCTGGCAGTACAGAGAGCAGTAATTCCTGGACTTTAATTTCCTGGCGACTCTGTTACATCTTTAAGCAGGTGACTTATCCTCCAGGGGTTCTACCTGTGCTGTTGGATCAGCTTGCTGCGGGTGCCAGGGGCGTTGTGGCAGTAGCATACTTGCAGGGGCTTTCAGATGGACTTGTTTATTGTAGTCACTCAGGAGAATGGGATGCTTTTATCAGCCCAAAGTGTGTTCCAGTATGGAATTCTGTGGTATTAAAACCAGGCATGTTGTTGCAGCTCTCAATTCACAGGTCATACGCTGGCAGTAGCTCCTCCCTGTCCTACTCTGAAGGCAGTGTTGAAAGACCCAAAGAGAACTTTGAATTATAGTAATCTTTCTCAAGCAGTTCTGGGACTGTTGTTTTCCTACAGTCTTTGGGAGCAAGGATGGTGCTGAGGGCCATGTTTGGTGCACGTGGGACCTGCAGGATGTTGCTGCTTTGCTTTCAGGGTTCTGGCTGGTGACCGCAGCTTGCAGGTACTGATTAACCTCGAGTGTGTGCACTTTGGCAAGCAGCAGGCAATGTGGCTTTTCAGAAGGTTGCTAGGCCCCCATCCAGGGGTCAATAAAACACACGCAGGCAGATAGCGGGCACATCTGGTCCCTCCTTGGGCTCCCTCCGTGGCAGGAGCAGGAACTGCCCTTGTTGCGCCAACAGCAGGAGTAACCGCAGCAGCACCCCATAGCATTGCTTCCCATGGCAAACACAAGCAGCCTTCTTCCCATGAGAACATCAAGCAGCAGCCTGGCAAGGGAGAAGGAAGGCTGCCCAAGTCAGCCCATTGCTTATTTTGCCTCCCCACGCAGTAACACAAGGAGAAAAGAGGGCTGTCCCATTTGGTGTGAGGAGTGTGATGTGCCTCTTTGTTTGCGGGAAATATTTTCCATATTAGGAATTACGTTATATGTTTAAAGACATTTTACATAAAATTTAGTTCAGATTTATGTAATCTCCTGAAGATTTTTTTCCCTTAATATGCTGATGTGCTGCTACCTCTGTGCCGCACAGCGTAAGGGCAAAGCTTCCAGCCAGATCCTTATCTCCATCTGGTGCACGCACATGGGAGGGCAGTTTACAAAGCCATCCGAAAGATAAATTGTATTCCTTATTTCCTTCATTTGGTCTGATTACCATGGCTTGTAATAGAGCAGGAGTGAAGGAATTCTGTGGCTGAGGGATGGAGAGTGATATCCCAGCACTCACGCTCGCTCTGGGAAGACGACTGGCTGGTCCTTTGGGGCACGGACATGTCAGGATGGAGCAGGAGAAGCACAACCATGGAGCTGAAAGCACAGGGCTGTGTGGCTGGCAGTCTCTGGGCAAGAATCCTTGCTCTGACATGTACAAAAATGTAACTGATTGCTCCAATCCAACGGCCAGTCCATTGATTAAAAGGGCAAGTGGGCTTTCATCCAGGAGTGCAGCAGCAAACAAACAGCTCGGCTGAAAAACAGGGCTGCTTAACCATCTGAAAGAGCGTGGAGCCATCACAGCTGCTGTAGAACCTGTCACAACTTGGCTGCCAAGAGGCCAGATGCTCACAGCAGAGGAATGTGTGTTTCACAAGCTGATACCTCTGCTTTCTGACACACAGGGACACGTCTGAAAAGGCAGGAGGAGAGAGGCAATTAGTCAGCTTCCCCATTAGGTGCCAGCCTTGCTGGAGCCCCAACACCTGTAGCAACAGACATTTTCATCAGAAACAGATTATGGAAATAACCTTCTCCTCTTAGTAGAGACCACTTTCAGTAACCAGAGGGGAACCACTGCCCATATGTGAAGTTAAGCTGCATAACTGATCTAACGATTGGACCCACTGCCATCTGAATTTGCAGAGACTCACCCAAATGATTAAGGGTATACAAAAGCCCTTGAACGCGCGTTGGTTTTGGGCCTGCTCCAGAATGCACTAATGCCATTGATTTCAATTAACTCTGGATAAGGTCACTGGTGGCTGAATCAATCTCATCACTCCAGAAACAAGAGGAAAGGCAAAGAAAGAATAATGGCTTAAATCAGGAAATTAATGAAAGCCTGTCCTAGGTACTTGTATTTAGTAATCACATTTACAATGCTCCCGAGTTCCCTTGTAAGTTAAAAATCCAGCTTCTGCCTCCCTCTTCCTGGTTCAAGTGGCAACGCTTAAAATAGACTTTGTAGGATTTGCTTAAAATTGTGTTTTACAATGAGACCGTTTATAGTGAAAGTCAATCACATCAATTTTCACCTGTGAGTGCTTTTTTTGGAATTCTACTGCAGCAAAAATTATGGAACCAAAAAAGATTTAGGAACTGATTTCAAATGACTATTACAGCTGGAAAAATGATATGTGCTCATTTTAGTTCTCAGCTAATCTAGAAAGGTTAGACAAGGTATTTCATTTTAGCCCTTCTTTTCCTTATGTGTCAGCATATGGTGTCAGATTTCATCCTGACATTGAAGGACAGAATTTCCCTTCGTGTAGGATGTTGGTTTGGTAGCTGTGCCTGTGTAGCTGTCTGCCAGGCGTTGGGGAGTGTACGGCAGCACACGTGTAGAGCACAGCTGGAGAGCACGAAGCAGGTCTATAACGTCCCCTGACCCCAGGTACAGCAGAATGGCCAATTGGACACAATGATTGCTGTTGCATCTTTTTCTCTAAAGCTTAAATGTGACAGAGCTATTGTTTGTTCCAGCAATAGAACCTTCCTTTGCTTAAGGACCTTTCCCCTATTGTTGATGTGCAGGGGAGATGAAAAGCTTTGAAAAATCACCCAGTAAGGTTAAAAACCAAACTCTTTTTGTGATCAAAAGCTTAGCAGCCCGATCAAACTGCTTCAGCTGAAGACCCCTTTTTGACAGTGAGCATTTGAGGAGATCCATACACTGCCCCCACACATTTCCTTTTATTCTCTCCACGTATTTTCACTTGGTTCTGTTGTTTATCCTCTCTGCCAGCTACCCCAGGCTTAGAAAAGTGTTTGCTCGGCTAACATGTGATGATCCCACATACTTTTAAGTACATTTTTTTTTTTATGAGACCAATACTTAGTTGTGATGTTAAAGATGAGAATAATTTTAATTTCCAAAGAGCATTTTGCTTTCCAGTATCCTGGTGTCACTCTGGAGAGATTTCTGTGGTATTTTAAGAATCAGCTCAAGACTTCCAACCATGTGCCACTCCGAGAAGGGCAAAAAATGAAATTTGCCCTCCAGTGATCTGAGTAATTACTGTGGTATAGAAATATAACATATTGGGGTTATCCTATTCTATGATATATTAATGACATTATATGTACGTTACAGTATGTTATGATACAGCTGGGCTGATCCCCTCCTACCACATCCCTATGGCTCCATCATGGAGAGGGCGCTGGGAGTATCCGACATCCTGGCCGTTTGCTGATTTCCTGCTGGGGAGAAGTGAATATTGGCTTTGAAGATAGCATGGGTTTGTTTCAGTATGAAGCAAGGCTTCCTAACAGATGCTGCTGTACTGGGATAGATGAGTGGTCAAGCTGCACCTGTGTGCACTTAAATCAGTCCATTCTGTCTCACCTTAGCTGCCTGCCCATCAAAAATGAAGCAACATGGAGCTGATCAGTCTCTCAAATACACATCCCTGCTGCGCATCAATCCGAGAGCAATTGCCATAGCTCATGACTCCAATGCATTTATCTTTTCAGTCAACCTGTATCTTGTCAGGGACAGGATTCTGCCTTGAACTTTGTTCTAACAAAAGCCATGGCATTCCTGCCAAAAATAAGCTGTATCTGCACAGCCAGTGGCTATATCTTATGATGACTTAGAATAGAAATTAGATGGATAAATGCACTTAGAGGGTGAGCTAATGGCCACTCCCTTAATAAGGGTTGTAATTCAAAGAATGCAGAATCTGTTTGTCCACCCGCATGGGAATTCTCATCTCGGGAAGAATAACCTACTGGTTAAACTCACAAATCTCGGTACTTGCTTCTTTGCACGTTTATTTCTACAAGATCCACCAGTTCTGAAAAGGATTGAGATAGAATTTACTTCCATGGAAGTCTCTGAAAAATTGGTTTCAGGTGATTGATGTCACAGCCCCTGCAACGCTGCCAAGGCAGAGAGCTCCAGATCCTGTCCAGCTGGGGTAACTGGCCGGGAAATGCGTCGCAGGTCTCCAGGAGGCTTTGTAAGTGTGAAATTTACTGAATAGCACATATACTGCCTGGTAACAGGCTGCATTTTATCTATAGGTGTGTCCTTTCTTATTTCATGAAGTATTTGGCTTTTTCTACTAAAGCGGTGGTTTCCTTATTTTTTGAGTTTACGCTCTCTTTCTTTCTTCTCCACGTGTGTGTCTGTACTAGCGTCATGCTGCAAGCCAGTTGTGTTGTCACATGAGCTAGAGCATAACCTGTGCTTTGCAGTTCCATACTGTTAATCAGTCCTTGGTATGAGACAGCGTGCTGTAAATTAACATCAAATTAAACAAAATGTAACCCTTCCCCTCCTGCTGTGGATGGACTTGTTTTGCTGGAGTGAGCTGACACTTGCGGACCCATACACTGCGGCACTCGCAAAGCTGGGACTAAAGCTGTATGTTTTGAAGCACGTGTTATTGCATGTTAGTACTTATGCTCCCACATCTTCAAAGCATTTTGGGGACTTCCAGGATCAGAGCTCAATGAGCAAGATACAAACTCTTGCTGATCACAATGGAAGATAGAGCGCAGCCCCATAAATGCAGCTTATGGTTCCCCATGTGTTACGTGCTGTTTATCCACAGGAGTGGATGGAGGGGGATTTACTTGTCTCCTTCCAAGGCAGAAACCTAGGCTTGGAGGTTTGCTGTGGACAGTTCAGGTGAGAACTGTGGCACCAGGGTCCTGCTGCCCCTTGGGAATGCACTGGGCAAATCAGGGACTCGGTCATTAGGGCCACACTAATTATTTAATGACACTGTTGTAGGCAAGAGTAAGATCTTCAGCCACTGCTAACCACTGTTGTTTGGCTGTGTCCTTGCACTTTGCTTGATTTACATCAGCCAAGGCTCTGCCCCAAGGTGTAAACACAGGCAGAAATTTGGGTTGCCACTACTCGTACATGTAACAATTCAGAACATAGTAAAAACTTGGCTTCAGCTCACCTCTGAGCTCAAGTTTCTGTTTTGTTGTGTGTGGAACGTGCGAGCTGGGTGTTTGGATGTGAGTGGCGAGGTGTTTCCCAGTGCTGGAGCTCCTCGTGTGGAAGCACGCGCAGATAAGAGAGCTTCGTCTGTCACAGCCCTCAGTGCTGCCCTGCCCACGTTTGAAGTTCTGACTTAAAAGGGCTGACTTCTAAAATCCAAGGCGCAGGCTGCCAGCCCCCTCTTTCAGCAGGAACTCAATGACAGAGGATAGGTTGGGATTAGTGCTGTGCTGGTCCTCAGGTGAGCACCCTGTGCCTCGCGGCACCTGGGCGTGTTTCAGCTCCAAACCCCACTTGGTCTTGGACCTCCAACTCAGAGGAGGAAAGGTCAGTGTTATGCTCTTATCACCACCTGAATGGCAGTGTTTGAGGCTGCTTCGTGCTTTCTTGTATTTTCACCTTTGGAAAACGAGAGATTTCTTCAGAACATATTATAACTGATGTTGAACTGGCTTAAAACATGTAAAGATTTAAGTCTGTAGTTTTGTAACTTTTAAAATTAGGAATTAATTAGGAATTAGTTGAAACTTGCATTTCAACTTACTAAAGTCCTGTGCTCTGTGCTTTAAAATCCACGCAGATTTGCACCCCTAGTTACATCTCTCCAAAATAAACAAAAGAATTAGGAGAATGCAGGGGTAAATTCTGAAAAAGGCACTGCTGACACTTTTAATTTTTCTTTTTCTCCCTGCACGATTTGCACTTCGAATCTGGCTAGGTTGTTCTTAATTTTCTGCTTTCCCTGCAAACACTGTTTATTCATTCTAAGAAAACATCAGTTGGGTAAACAGAAGTATTTATGTGTGAAGCACTGCAACTCTACTAAGATGCAAATTGTGCTGCAGGGAAGATAGTTTGTGCTTTTCTCTCCTCTCCTCTTTTCTTTTTTGACAGTCAGTTAATAAAGACTCAACAATAAGCAGCTGCCTGTGATGTCATTTGGGACTTTGTCCACAGAGCTTGTATTTACAAGTACTGAGCAACTACATAGCAGCAGAAACCCAACTATCAGCAAACTTCATGTCTGCTGTTGCTGGAGGACTTCAGTAGTGCTGTGGATGGTGTAGAAAGCTAACTCTGTTCTTCTAACCACAGACTTTTAAAGCCTGGTAAATAAACACTGGATAAACTCAAGAGAATTTCTGGACTGCAAAGACTTCTTACGGTTCTGAGTTCTCCAGGGCTGACATGTTTTGACTGAACTGCTGCAAGTAAGACTTTTGCTGTTTTAGTGTTTTTATCATCTCTGTAAAGCTTTTTTTTTTTTTTTCTAGGAGTGTGTCAGTACTGCTATTTGTAGTTTAACTTTAATTAAAAGCACAGCAAGTGTGTAGTTGTTAGGAGTAATTGCAGCAATGCATCTGAGTGTTTCAGTAATAGCATAAAGGACAAATGAAAACTTGAATCTGGCTTTTGTTAGCATGAGATTACACTGAAGTGACTCTTAATATAATTGATGGAACTCTAAGGTTCTTAAAACTTTGTGAGTATTGTCATTAATCGAGCAAAAATGGTCTGTCTTTTAAAGATTGTTCTTTTATTTGAATACTCAAAATTAATGTGAATTTTTAATATGATTTCCTTCTAGATTTTAAATCAATTTTCTTTAAAAATTGTTTTGCTGCTTATGTAGGCAGAGATTTAAAGTAAAACTTCCCACTTTTATCCTCTGTTCAAGTTATGAAGATAGATAAGTTTGAAAGAAAGGCTCAAACACTGCTTTGAAATCTGGTGCCTTTTGGATTAAATGAAATATCAGTTATGTGGGAAACAGTAACTTTTTTTTTGTTTTGAGTATTTATGTTAGAAATGCAAGAAATCTTGAAACATGAGAGCAGAAACTCTACTTCTTTGGTAACTGCTGTGAGAAAAACTTTATTTCTGCACTGCCTGCTGTTTGAAGACAGAATTGTGTTTGTAGGCACTTACTAGCTCATTTTCAAGACAACTAGGTGAGATTGTCATGGTATTATTCCCATTTTACAGAAGGTGAAACTGCCCCGTAGAAGTGATTTATTAAAACTTGGTATACTAGCTTCAGAAGCTGGTAACAAACCACACCTCTCCTGCTGCTCGTTTCAGACCTTCACCAGAAGCCTGTTCTAAATTACTGCAATTTCAGTTGTAGGGGCTCTTCCAGAGAGTAACCTGATCACAGTACTGTGTTCGAGGATCTCTTTTATTACTTTTTACCTCTATTTAATGATCTGTATTTATGGAGACAAAGCACATTTCTGAAGAATGAAATCTGGGCAAGTATATGGGGCTAAGTCAGCACAAATCAGTCAAACAGGAGTTGGAGGTTTTTTTTTTTTTCTCTTCTCTTGCCACTAACTTTATTTACAAGGCCTCTCAGTTGCAACAGATTGCTGGGGCTTCTTAGAAGGTTTGGGTGGCTACAACTGCAGATGCCTCTCCTGAGTGACCTTGTTTCTGTAGCAGATCAAAACCTGTCTGTCTTTTCTTTTGATGTTTTAATGTGGCTTGGCATGTCAAGATGTTGTGCAACTTAGGACCCGTTGTTGTTGTCTTTGCCATTGAAGCATATTCTCCTGGAAGAAAAAAATAAGCCCTAAATTCAGCTCTGCGTTGATGCCATGCCATGAGAATGGCAAAAGATTTTGGGATTTTAAATAGGGGCTTAAGTGAGAGCATTGAGCTTTGTTCTTTAGATGCTCATCCTCTTCCTTCAGAAATATCATATAAAGGTTTATATGTGTTTTAAAAACCCTTTTGTAGCTCAGAATCTTCCACTGAATTTAGAAGTGAAGAACAGAGAATTGTGGTGGAGCGTTTTGCTGGGGAAAGGAATGGGCTGAAGGTTGCTGGTCAGATCCCCGCGCTGAGTCCTGTGGGCCCACCCTTCCTTCCCTCCCTCATCCTGTGGTCAGTGATGATGATCTGCAGCCACACGCTGATAAGTGTATTTACGTTTGCAAAGCGCAGGTGTCATGTTGGCAAATGCCTTCAAAACAAAGTGAGATTAGAACAATAATGTGTCCACTTATCTTTCCCACTTAAATTAATTTTATGCGCAAGCCCTAATCATTCAAATGTGACTCTTTCTCCTGATTAAAGAAAACTACGTGGGCTCTTCTGCTTTCATTCTTGTGCATGAAATGAGTTGTGTGTAATTGTTTTCAGACTTAGATTTGAACAAGTAGAAATGCTGCCCCATTAAATGCAAAGTGGTAGGGTACAATTCCCCTCCCACTTCAGTCAAGAGCAAATCTTCAGCTAATTACTTGAAGAGCAGGAGCAGGCTCTCAAACCCTGATGAGCTCAGGGCCATTTGATTTTCATTTTCCTTTTTTTACATTTCCTTTCTCACATTTACATTTTCTTTCCTATATTTCAGTGCGTCAAATTAGGCTACAAAGCAAGCTCAGTTTTCAGTAAAGCGATCTCCTGGTTGGATTTTCCCTGGGTAAAAGCTGCAGGTCTGAGAAATAAGCTCAAGGATACCGCGAATGATCTGATAACATTCTGGGATGGCATTAAAGGGGACAATTGCCAGCAGACTGTCAATTCTTCAGTCTTTCTTGCCATCTGAAAAGAAGCAGAATGAGTGCGGAGTCCAGCCTGTCATCCCCTGACAAGTGGGACTGAGGCTGGGATAAAAGCCACGGAACAAAAGTGCCAAAGGGAGGCCGAGCTGCGGAGCTCAGCTCAGCGGGGCCAAGCGCAGGAGGTGCTCCATGTGCCCTCAGCTCCCAGCTGCGCTGCAGTCATAGTAAGAAAAAATCGCATCAATACACCTTTGGAAGTTTTAGCATCTAAAAAGCAGTTTTATTACTAAAATGGAATAAATGGGCTACGTAAATAGAAGACAAACCATTAATGCTTGTAGCACTGTTCCATACTGTCCAATGGCCTCTCGTATCCCATGCAGGATTGTGCTAGGTGTTCCCTGGTGGTTGCATAAATCAGTGATGATGCTTTTGGAGATGGAAAGTTAGATAACTGTTATCTGGAAAATACTTTAGAAACCTTGTATGGGTCTGCTGAGTGGCACCCAGGTGGCTCACAGGGATGGGATCTGTGCCGCCGCAGCAGGGTCTGGAAGCTGGCAGCAGCGCTGTCAGTGGGCTGGGAGTGATGCGGACCCTGAAAGCACCTTGGATTGTAAAACAATGGGTAAAAGTGATATTGCTGGAAAATGGACTGTTGGTATTGACACACAGCAAGGACAAATGCTGCTGCTAGACCACATATTTGATGAGCTTTCCACAAGACAACACTATGTCTTCCAGAGCCAAACTATCCTTGGGTGGTGTGCCACACAACGGGTCTGTGCAAAGCCACATACGTGCTGTAAATTCTTTTCTTTGACAGTGCTAATTAATTATTACAATTCATCGTTATCTAAATTGTTAAATGCAACAGTTTACCATATCCTTTTGTTTCTTTGTTCCTCAGACACAATACAAATAGGAAGAGCTAATTACCGCAGTTGGTGAGAGGCGGTCTGGTTGCCTGCCTCAGGCTGACTGAAGCTGGCCGAGTCACCACCGTGGATTTTCAGTAATGGTGGAGGGAAAAAAAGAAGCCGGAATTCTTGTGTGGTGGCTTTGCTTTTTGGTGGGAGTTGCTATTTGTATTCTGAATATTCTTCTTCTGGCAGCTGGGCTCTGTCATGCTTACTTTGCCTGTACTAAGTGTTACCTAACTGTGCAGACTGAAATCATGGGTGTGATCTGATCCTCTTTGGAACCGGTGGCACTCCTGGAGGAGTACAGCACAACTTGACGCACGAGGAAGAGGATTGCATTTCCTTCTAAAATTACTTATTCCACCAGACACAATCACTTGGCTTCTTTCTCCAGTGCTCTGGTGAAGGCCAGAGCAGCATCTGCTGTGTAAAAGAAGCAATGCTCTTGGCTGGGGTACTCGGGAGCACATTAAGCATTGCCTTAATTTCTATGAATTCTTAAAGCTCCTCTCTGCACTGCTATTTTCTAAAATATGGTGTAACTTTGCTGTAAAACGTAGGATCTTTTTAGCCTCTCAGCTCACTGTGTCTGACAAAAAGGTTCAGTGATAGGATTTTGGGGGGTTACTTTGCCAGCAGAGGGCCATGTTAAACTGGATAAAATAACTCCCTCTTGGTTTTGCATTTTCAGTGAGTAACAGCTTAAAGCATATGGTTGTTTTCAAGGGCAAAATGAGTAAATAATTGGATTTTTTAGAAGCTACTGAATGATTAATTATTTAAAATAAGAATCACGTCACTTTTACAGCATAACAGAGTTCTGTGTCAGTCTAATTAGACTGAATTCTTGTCTTTAAACTACATCATATCTACCTGTTTACTCAAAACTATTCAAGGTTGGTAGATAGAGCTCTAATAAGTCATTAAGCTGACGTGATATACAGCAGCAGCATGTGCTTTTGCTATAATGACACAAATGAGAAAAGAATTGTTTTTCAGAGGTACAATCACGTTTGTTTTTGATGTGGCCTCTAAACTAGCCGTCATTATTCAGGCTCTAGTGCTGCAGGAGTTGACCTTTGGCAAAATATTTTGTTATCCTCAATCTTTTATACAGGCCTTTTGTGAACTCTGCACAGCTCTCATTTTGCTGATTGCATTTAAAGTCATTTATTGCACAGTGTTTGCCCTTCTAGCAGATGTTAAAGGATTCCCTGCCTGCCCCCTTAAAGGCTACTCCTCCGCAGCATCTAATTATAACCTACACAAAAGATTAACAGATGTTATAATTGTCTTTACTCATTGATTAAATAGTTTCTGCATGACTTGCTCTCTCTTCTCCCTCATTGCTGATTTGTGAGGTCTTCCTGGATAAGTCTCATGCATCTGCAATTTGTTAACCATGGCCATCTTCACAATCTGTAACTTTTTTGTGGTTCAATTTGAGCAGGTTATGTATGTTCTTCTGGACAACATGACAGAAACATGTTAAAAATGGGCGTGTGAATACTTGCTTTAATTACATGTTTTTGTTTTCCCCCTCCTCTTAACCATTTCTCCTTAAATTTATGTGAAAAGCAAACTAGTTTTAATGAATGTAAATTGAGGAGTGGAGATAAATGCTGAGATTTGTTTAGCAGTATGTTTGCCTCTGGATTTCAGTTATCACGTGCAGAGGAAATGAGTTGCTGAGGAAAACAGTTTATGGAGAAGATTCCTAGTAGGAGAACATTTCTAGAGAACTTTTCAGTAGGTTCCCAGTAGGACCATTAGAAAAATTTGGTTTCACCCTCTCATGAAATTAGGGTTACTCAGTTCTTGAGCTAACCAGTGTCTTCCTTGTTGTTCCCACCCTGGGACTTGGGTCTGTAGTGCTTCTTTTACAGGGCAATGGTGCCAAGCATAGCAACTCTTGTTTTATGTTCTTCTAAATCTTTTAAGATCTTGAATTAGGTCAGAACAAACAGTGTTTCTTTTCAGAGAAATGAAACATCTTGTTCATGTACTATGCTTAAACACCCTTCCCTGTTGGTTTGATTCCATGTAACGTTTTCCTCATTTCTTTCGTTGACCCAGATGTGAGCCATTGGCAAATCCACAAAGATTTCCGTGATCATCTCCAACCATCCCCCAGTTCTGTGGAGCCGCATCTGTGGTATGGCCCCAGCCTGCAGCTCTGCCTCTCCTAGCTCAGAGTCAAGCAAAGTCAAGGGAGGTCATTATGTCACATTTTCTGACAAAACCTCTGCTAGAAGAAGTTAAAGAAGAGGAACAGGTTAAAGGCTTGAGGCTTGAATTGCGGGCTTGGTTATTCAAAAGCCAAAAAATATTGTGCTGTTCCCCCTGCTAATCCCTCGCTTCCTATAAAATATAAAACTGTTGCCTTGGTTCCTAGTCAGAGAAACCAGCTTGTGTTGAGACTGAGCGTTATCTTCTCCTGTCAAGACACTCTTTGTAATTTTTGCTAC
Source organism: Penelope pileata (assembly GCA_013396635.1). Lineage (NCBI taxonomy): Eukaryota > Metazoa > Chordata > Aves > Galliformes > Cracidae > Penelope > Penelope pileata. Next base: position 3,268,432 of record WBMW01003413.1, read on the forward strand.
AAAAAATATTCCTGTTCTGTGTGGATATCTGGGCATTTTGGCTCAATTAATGTAGGTTCTTGGATATGTGGGCTATCTTGTCATTGTGCTTTGTTGATAGTGTGGAAATGTGGTCTCTTTACTGCTGTGAGTAGCACTGGCTGTGGGATCATGCGATGTAGCCTATAGGGCTTTTATCAGTTTTTAAAGTTGATCTCTTACTTATAATTCATGGGTTTTATTAGGCTGAATAATGATCTTTGCCGTGCACAAAAGCATTTGTCTGGGGATTCAAAACTGCTCTAGAAACAGAGGTACTTTGTTTGTGGGATTAACAAAGAACACTGTATCCTCCTTGTTTTTAAATGACATCTCAGTTCTCCTGAATGCGTCTCATTTATGAGCTGGGGGGGAGCAGATTATAGAGTCATAATAAGAAAATTCCAGGGTGCCAACTGTGCCTGCAAAGTATATTTTAATTACATAGACACCTGTCCACTACCAAGCTACAGTATTTCGTAGAGGCCACTGAGCAGTCTGCTGATGAAAATGACTTTTATTCTATACCAACCTGGTGTTGGTTTGAGACATTGATCCAGAGGTGAAAGGCTGAAGTCCCGGCTACCAATAATCAGCAAAATATGGAGATTGGTTAAATCTGATGCTCTTTGCTGTTACACATGAGAAACATTTAGAAATTAATGACTTACTGAAAGTTCAGCTAAATCATTAAGGATTTTTAACATCCACTGCTGGCTGCTGCTCAAGGAACATTTTAAGGTGAAACCTGGCCTAACATTTTAATAAACAGTTCTCTGTTATGTCACTGGCTGTTAGCCCTAACATTTGAAACTGAGATCTCCATTTTTATCTTAAAATAGCGCAAATAAATGAAATACAGCACCAGATGAACTGAAAAGAAAGCAGTAGAAGAATCTAAAAAATCATGCTCTGGCCATTCTCCTCTACTTGAAAATCTGTAGACTTCTCTTATATTTAATTATGTGCCTTTACTAAAACTAATAACTTCCTTCCCTTAAGCTCCAATTCTGTCATGATGTTATTGATTGGGAATACATCACAATGTTCATAGGAAACCATTTCTGTCATTTATATTTACCAATCTTTAATCAAGTGAATTGCTTTTCTGGATTACCATGAAAATCTTCTAGCACAAGAAAAAGCTCTAAAGAGACATTGATGAGAATGTATTGACTAGGTTATGTCTTTTGACACAGACCTGAGAGGGGAATGGCTCAAAGATGACCAAGTGTGATGATGAAGAGGCAGGCATGGATCAAAAATCCTAGCCAGCGTTTTCTGGAATTTTACTGATGGGAACCCATCAGGTTCTCTCTCACTAGTAAGGCACATAAAGACTCAATTTCACCCACTGACCACTGTTGTGGAAGCAAACTTTGATTGCTTGCTTTACATATTCCTCTCACCCTGAGCTCCAGATTTGGATCCCATGCATTATAAGGGGATTCTGAGCTTGTGTCCGTAGACGCATCTTTGGTATCTGACTTAACTGGCAGCAGTTGGAGGTTGGATCCCCTTAGCTCCTGCTGCACTCATGTGAGATGAGGTGGCTCACCCAAGGATGAGGAGAGGCAGAGGTTCAACTCTAACTTGAAGGGTCCTCACTCAAGAGAAGAGGAAGGATGTGACACCTCTACACAGGTTTAGGGTATGCCCTTGGGACAGAAAGTCCCATGATACTAACCTAAGTCACCCACCCAAGAGCCAGGATCTGACTTAAAATATGGGTCAATGATTAGTGCTTGCCTGAAATGAACCAAATCTGCTCTTTCCTCATTGCCTATGTTGCAGGCTGTTTTCTGTAGAAAACAATTAAAAATCACTTAAAAAGGTTTTATGTAGTCTCAAAATGCACTTTGAAATTGAAAGTGCTTCATTGCAAGCATGAAAATATATTAACTCTTTCCCCTTTCGCACTAAAAATACTTGATTTATTTTTTCCCAGCCAAAACACAGGCCAAGCAATAATTTTGAATAACTTCTGTTATTCCAAAACAGAAAGTGCATAAACTATTAACTCTTGAAAGATTTATCTAAACCTGCATGGCATTGCTTCCAAGAAATAACCCAGGGAAAACAATCCTATTTGAGTCATTATCATGAATTCTACAAGTAAAAGTGGAAGAATGATCCTACCAAACTGTTTTAATGAACGATGAACTTCTGAAACATCAGTAGTTTGTTTTTTTTCTTTTGTGTCACTTTCGGTAGTTTAATGGTTTTTACTTTGCATTCTAAACAGGCAAGCACCTGAGAGAGAGAAATGCTAAAGTGTTTTAATAGTATGCTTCCTCTCTTTCTAATATTTTCTGGATATTGCTGTATCCGTAATCCGAATGTGTTGGATTATTATCTGTGATGGCAGCCTGTATGTTCTTTCTCTTTTCACTTAGTAGAACTGAGTGCAGCTGTGTTAAAGATTGGTAGGATGGCATAAAACATAGGGGAGTTATAAACCTTTTAAGTAGGAAATTCATGAATGTTTTTTATTTTACATTTTTATTAAGCTTCTAGCAGATGGAAAAACTTGTAGTCAGTGTGTGACAGTCAGTCTACACACTGAGAAAGTGAAGTAAGCACTGCAGACAGTTGGCCACGTAGAGGAAGGATGGGGTGGCTCTTTTATTCCACCCCCCCCAAAGGAAAAGGCTTTCACTCTGAAAGTCTGTAATTTGGATCAACCATTGCAATGTATAGACTCTGAGAAGAAAGGGAGAACTTTTTTTGCCCATCAGGATCTTCAGACAGCTCTTTCCTGGCAGCATCCTCACTGTCTACATTTCATTGTCCTTTATCCTGCCTTATTTTTTTATATGACAAGTGTTGTTCTGATTCTCTGGGAATCAGTCTGTATTGAATTTCACTTTAGGTAATTTCTTCAGATACTCAGCATTATTTCTCTCTCTTTATTTCTTTTCGGCCTATTGTCAATAACCTAATCAATTCCTCACTGTCTCTGGTGTTAGTATATGTCCCTCAAACTTGTGTAGATGGTCATTCCTTCCCATCTTTGTCTCCTCTTGGCATTGTTTGAAACTACTATGAACAGACTTGTTAATCGTTTTCCCACCAAATCAATACCTTAATCGTCCTCACTGCTGTTGTCTGAATTCCATCAAGTTTGTCTATATCGTTTTGGCCCAGAACTGAATTTAGTGTGTGAGATGAGATTTCTCTAAAGTTGCTGAGAAAAAAGTTGAAGGGCTGTTCAGCATGCCGATATGGCTCAGTGCTCTGTCACTGTCTGGGGATATATGGATTAGGACAGGGCATCTTTCATTTTTAACATTTTCACAATAGTTTTCCTGGCCATAAGCTGAAGATGGAGCTTAATCAATGTGTTCCTTTTAATTTTACAGTCTTGATGTCCTACATGCTCTGTTGTGTGAAAAGAATAAAGTGAGTTTGAATTGGCTGGGCAAATCTCTCTGCGGTTTTTCTTGACATGTGCTCAGTGATTTATAGGGAATGCATCTCACTTCAAAGCTGGAGGTGGTAGGGCTGAGCCGTCCCCCATCCTGTGCCCTCAGCTCTTTCAGGGGTGCAGGTGGGAGGGGAGGGATGTACACAAAGAGCTAATGATTTTTAGTGGTCCCTCTGGAATACAATTAGGACAGATGGGCAGGCAGAAGAGAAGCAGGCTGCTATGCATCTGTTTCAGAGAAGGGGTCTTTAAGCACATTTCACAAGCTCCTCATTCTAGTTTCAAAAATTGAGTTGTTAACCCACCAAAGTTTGCTTGCAGCTGAGGTGTTATGTGTAGGTTTGAAACTTGCGTTTTCTTGAGTAGTACCTTGGTTTACAACAACAAAAGAAAAATGTGAAGGAAACTCAGACTGAGAGAGATGTAGGAATCTTGACAGTATATTTTAAATTCTTCCTTCCACATTGTTGTCCATTAGAACAATTCAGATGTTGGATTTAATTGCATGCATGTTTCTGAACCTTGCAGCATATTATATGAACATATGCGAATTTGGTACATTGTTGTCATTGGCCTCCTAGCCAGATGCCACTTCTTCTCATGAAGATTTGTAATTCAACCTAATGAGATTCCCCTTTGGCTCTCTGCTACCATGGCACATGGAGAATATGGGGAATAAGAATGTGACTGAAATATCTTTTTCATAGCCAATGTTGATGCCTTCATTTCATGTCACTGATAGTATTAGACAAAGTGTGAGAGTTTTTTTTTTTTTTTTTTTTTCCCCNCAAAAATATCTCTGAGGGTTTCCTCCGAGAGGTTCTTCGGTAGCTCATTCATGTTAGAAACAGAATTATTTGAAAAGGATGTAATGTCATCGCAGTGCTCTGTGCTGTTCTTTGCCTGGTGAGGGAATGGATGCTTTCCAGGCACGGCATGCACTCCTAGGATGTTGTGCAAACTCCGTGTGGACGATCCAGGAAAGCTTGGCCCTGTGAAGCATAACTCTCTTGGAGAATACAAGTGGCACACATTTACCTTTGAGCTCCTTCAGAGTTCAGGTAGGGATATCTTGTGCTGTTTGCTATGTGCATTAGACAGAAAGGGGAAAATTTTGAACTTGTAAAGGAGCGGCTTGTACTGGAGGATGTTAATGCTGCTGATGAATGCCATTGTAGTCCACCACTTTTCAGTACACAGATCCTAGAGAGAGGATTTACAAGCCTGTGCTTGACAGGCTTGTCTTCTATAGTGAAAATGCGGCAGATCCTTTTAAACTTCTTTTCTGACTTACAAAGATTCAAAAAAATAACTGTGACTTTATCCTCAGTTTCTCATTTCTGGCCATTATATACGATGTGCCAGGTTCAGGATATTTGCTCTATCAATTTCAAACTTGTTATTCAAACTCTTTTAAACAATTGTTCTTCAAATGCTTAATTGCTATTTCAATGTGATTTCCCCACCTTATCCCCTGATGTGCCAACTTTAAAATATCACATGCTAAGACCTTTCTTTTAGTCTGCAGCGTGAAAATTTTGATAAAATCAAAATATTTTGCCATGAGAAACAGCTAGCTCTAATAATGCTACATTAAGTTAGAGAAGTTACTTCCAGCATTTCCTATTTACCAGCCTTAAACCACAAAATTCCAGGGGTATCTTTATTGGGACATGAAAGGGACACAATCTCCACACAGCCCTTTTGGTGTGTGAATAACAACAGTTCTACAAATCGGGCTACAGTTTACAGGGGAGGCGAATCTGTGTTGAAGCCTACAGAGGTATCCGCCTCAGTAGCTGTCTGCAGAGCATGCCTTCTGCAGGCTGACAGCCCAAATTGCAAAACATTGCTGGAAGAGATTCAATGGCTGAGGGAATTCATTATTGCCATATAATAACTGATGTTATATAATTATAATAGCATATCATGATAAATACTATATAATGAGCAATTAGAAACTCAGCCAAGAAATGCAAGCTTTGCATCTAATGTCTTCTTCATCCTGAAAAGCCTCAGTCTTGGATATCCCTTTCTTGGCTATAGGTCTTACAACATTCAGAAGGGTTTAACTTCAGTGCAGGAACCAAGGATATACAACCATTATTGTCGTAATATATTTTTTATTGATGATAACACTGTAATAAATCGTTTTTCCCTTCATTCTTACCAGTTGCTGTCCTGACAACAGATTCATGTTTTCTGTCTGCTTATCTTTCATCATTTTTAGTCTCAATAATTTTATTGCATGATATGAATGCTTCATATGTTCCATAAAAGCAAACAGAGGAGGGTAGCCCTTTGACCTTTCCGGCATTCTTTAGCGTAATTTACTGGTGGTTCTTCTCCTCCTCCCTGCAGCATGGCCCATGGAACTCTCTGATAAAAATGGACAGCCAGTGCAAACACAAAACGCTGAAAAGGTTAAAGCTTTGATTATGTTAGTCTATAAATGTTCATAGTCTTTTTTGTTGCCAGAAAGAAAATGAGAGCTGAAAATGGCAATGGATGAATCATGCTTATTACAGAATACGGAAATGATATCGGTTCAACCCGTTCTTGTTAATGCTGAAAGAACGTAATCTTGTGCCCTCTCATTTTATGTCACTGCAACCCACCTTATCCTCTTAAACGAATGCATGCATCCATTTAATTAACCTGGTGAGATTCGGAGATATAAATCTTTTAAATGCTTCCCCTGCAATTCATCTTGACAGCTGTCAGAGTAATAACATCTTTAATGCCATATTCTTTATTTTCTGATTTATTGAAATTCCTGGTATTGTTCTGAGCACACTGATAGGTTTGCTAGATTTAAGCCCCTAATCTTAACTTGTTTAAATCCTAGAGGCAATGCTGTAGAAAGCTTTACTGGCTGTTTAGTTTGCCAAATAAATGGAAGATTATCTTGCACGAAGAAAGCATAAATGTATATTGAAAACTAGTTCAAACAGGTTCAGATGCTTTGTTTTTAATGCTGCATTTCTAGAATATCGTGATCTGAGGCTGTTTGTTGCTGGCAAGGAAAAATTTGTTTTAGACCATCCTACTCACTATAGCGATCCCCTTCCAGGAGCTGGAATAAGGACAAGAGGGGTCCATGTTATTTGGCTCCCAAATAAGTCAACCCTCAGTTTCTTAGTAGACTACCATGTAGACACCATTCACTGTATAATTTAATGAAATTTACTACAAAAATGAGATGATTTATTGTTTCACTCTGGCCTTTCACCCGCTTCTTGCAGCTGCTTGAACTTGGCAGTATGGATGACCAGTGGATGGCTTTCAACCTTGCAGGGTATGGCTGGTCTGTATGCTGCTTCTATGCTTCCAGAGGACTAGGGAGAAGTCTTTTTCTGTCTTGATATTTTCTGACTGACTTGACATATTTTGTTTTAACATAACTTTCTGAAGCCAGCCAGAATATCTGGATCTGTAGGCAGAACGGTACGGCAGCACTGTGTATGCTGCCTTGTAATTCCCATAGCATTCCACTTATCTAAGCATTTTTTAGGTTCTTGCATTGGAATTTTTCTAATTTAATTAACTCATTAATGCTGGCACATGGCACATTCTCCTTTCCTCTCTGCAAAAATGCAGCTCGCTTATCTAAATAGCAACCTAATCCAGTGGGTGTGGACGTACAACGCATACATTAGCACTAACAAACTGCTGACCAGTCTGAGCAAATACCTGAGCGTATTGAGCATTTAGGCAGGCAGGCTGTGCACACGGCATTGCTGTGAAACTCACTGTGGACAAAATAAAACAAATTAGCTAATTTTCAAGTTGCATAAATGCAGATGTCACTGTAGTTCTCTGCTTCCCAAGTGTTGAAGTTTGAAACATCAGCTCATAAGAGAATACTGGAATTATTTTTTCCACTTCATCACTTAAAGTCATGGCCAGGCTGAATACCTTGACGGGGAGAGATAGGGGTGTGGTAATGAAACCATTTTCATGGCTCACTTTTAATCACCGGGCAGAATTTTCTCGTCTCTTGCAGAGGTGGGGTTTTCTGCTCTCCGTGCTGGTGGTTTTAGTACTTTGCCATTTAAAAAAGAACAAGAAATACTCAAAACCCTAGTACAAAACCAGCATTTTAGACAGCCCTTGGCCTGAGAAGATAAATTGAGTTATTTGATAAGACTGAACAATGTTTGAACTATCAAATACAGATCAACTTGATAATCCTGGAGTCTTTTTCATTCCAATTCTGAGAAGGCCCAGACAAACTGTGCTGTCCTTACTTCTACTCCTTTTCCTACAAAGACCACAACAAAAGCAAGCATACAAACACTGGTGTTAGCACCAGAGTTGGCAAAAGAAACTCAGCTGCACATTGAAAAGACTCAGTTCGATTCAATTAGGCTCTCAGGAAACTGAATCACTCCAGAGACTGATAATGAGAAGCAAAATCTTTCACCTTAAGGTCACCTGTTCATTCTAGCTAACATTTGCATTGATGAAAATTTCTCCTTTCTCGTAGATGCTTCCTGACCTATGCTAGTGATATTATTTTCATTTTCCTTTCATTGCTAAGGGATAATACCAGCTCTGGTTATTCTGTTTCTGTTTTAAGGTATGGCTGTTGAAGGAGTACAGCTGTCCAAGTAGCAAAAAGGGCTTAAAGGTGATCACTGTGTAACTTTGGCCTCATTCCATTACCTGAAAGCTTGATGCCCACAACACAAAACCTGTCCACTCGTTAACACTCAGAGAGACAAACAGATTGCTGAATATGTGCTACTGCCCTACAGGTGTTTTGCTTTCTGGCAGTGCTGAGGTATGTTAAGCAGAGAGGGCAGGCTGTGTTAAATCTACCCTGAATTTAATGAAAGGATGCTAGTTTTCAGAGCTGTCATTTTTGTCACCTGTCATAACTGCTAAATTTATACTAATCTGTGAGACACAAAAATAAATACAGTCTATTTCCAGTTACCAAAAAGATTTACTATGTGCTGGTTCCCAGCTGGTATATGTTGGCATAGCTCTGTTGAAATGTAGCTGCAGTTTCAAACCGTCTGAAAATACCTTGGATGCTTATCTAAAGGATGTAATGTTACTCGTTTTCATCAGCTAAAGCAATATGCATCAATCATACTTTGTTACTGCTAGAAATGTAGAAGGTATTGAAATCCAAGAAATTTCTTGCAGAGATCATCAAGAGTGCTTTTCTATGTTAATCACATTATTTCTCCAGGGCATAGTTTTAGAGCCATCTCCCAGAGTAATGAACACGCTTATATTGAGTATAAAATGACTGCACTTTAAGGTATGTAATGAAGCTGATGCCTCTGGCTTGCTGACTGTATGAGCAGTGAGGGCATACCATATTGGTGCAAGATTCCATTTAGGTCTTCTGAGACTTTTTGCTGAATCCACACAAAAGCTTCTTCTCTGCGCTCAACGCAAAACTAAGACGACAGTAGGCAAACATCTGGGACCTGTGCTCTCATACAGCAATCCCCACGTACCCCTGCAGGACACAGGCGTAATGGCTGAGTGCCTTCAGTGCCTCCCCCAAAATACTCAGCATGGATGAACTCTCTAGTCTCTCAGAGAAGAGTGCTACAGAGGGAAAGTTTACAGCAGCACTAAGGTATGCCTCCAATGATTCAGCCTCACAGGAGTGCAGCACCAGTGAAGGCGTAAATCAGAAGTGAGTTTGCAACATAGTTCACACTTTAGCCAAGCTAAATGGGATCGTTGGGGTCTGAATGCTGACCACTGGGGTCTCTGCTGTGAAGACATTGTCTGAGAGATATCAACAAATTGGTCAAGGAAGGCTGATACGTTTCTACTGTTCTCTTGGTAAAAAAATAGTATTTTTGATAGTTGGGCAAACTGATTCTTAGTGCTTTTACATTTCAAAATTGTTCCATCTAGACAGCCATTCTCTGCTGATTCTCAAGGGAGATGTATTACCTCATTTTGAATTATTTTTTGTCTCTTGACTGGTATCAGAGGAAGACAGATTCACCTAGGGGGTAATTTTTCTCTGTGACAAGAAATATGCTGCACAAAAATGACCATTCCACAATGGAAACTTTTCTGTTTCTGTTAAGTACTTCACTCTGATAATCCAGGTTTTTTGAGGACTTCCTGGGTTGGGAACTTTGAGGCATCAGCTTACAGGCAATGTATTATATTCTCCATCTAATAATTACCTTTGATTCAGAACTTTAGGTGGGCTCAGCCTTTGGTTGTTAACTTTTCAGGAGAGATCCTTGACAGCCTACTAATGGTAACGTACCAAGAGATTTGAGTGTGCATGGGGAAAGCAGTGCAATCTGCAGGTCCGGGCTGGCTTCACCATTGTCTGAGTAGAAAGATGTGCTACATTGGGTGGGGCACCATGAGGAGACGGTAAATCTACTCCTTGAAGTACCCCAGACAGTACAGCACATAAACTATAGGAATAATTAGCAATAATCCTTCCTCCTTTTAGTTCTGAACTAGGATTTGGAGCGGTCCTGCCAAATACCTGCAGCCAGGCACTTCAGGAACTTACATCAAATCCTTGCCCTTCTGCTGGGATAATTGGCTCCAACTGTAGCTGTCACCAGCACATCCTCAGTGCTGCTGTGCTCACTGATCAACAGACTCCCTTGGTGCAAATCATGCTCTCCAGGCATGACAAATGCACAGAAAAATGATACAAAGATTATGTTAAACTCTTTCTTTTGCTAATTTCTGGCATAATTGCAAGAACAGTGTAATGCATTGCCTTGGTGTTTGTTAAAATCCATTGAAGTATTTCTTCTGAGACATGATAGCTAATCAGGAAGGAATGGTAATTGTGTGACAGCACACCATTGTTCTTCCTTATTAGCTAAATTAAATAGCGCATGTAGCTTTAGGGTTGGTACTACAGAAGGGAAGCAAGGGTTTACAGGTAAAACTGGGGAAAAAAATGAAAGAAAAGAATGATCACAGTGAAATGATAGACTTTCCTATCATGATATGTACATATTCTCTTGCGTTGTTTAAATGAATGTGTACAGGGGCTGGTTTTTATCCATTTTGGAGAAAAAGGGGTGAATTCTGTCCTTGTGTAAATGTAAACCAGAAATACAAAACAAGCGTAAGAGAGACCAGGTGCTGTTCCTTAGAACACTGAATTTAAGACTGGATTGCTTCCTAGCTGCACCAATTATGGCTTCCCTGTGGGAACTGTTTTACAAGAACAGTCCTGGTTGTGATGTCCGCATTGTACCTGACTGTCCCAATTTGCGCGCCTCTGGGAGCCCTCTGGATTCCAGCTGGCTTCTGAGGCATAGCCTGGGGCATCCCAATCTCCTCACAGCAGCCTGCGCTTTGCCCACATACTGATCCCATACCCTCATGGCAGAGCATCCAGGGGTAATTTGGGGTGGATTTATCCGCTTCATGTCACCACAGCGACAGATGGGATCATGCACAGGTGCGTGAGAAGTCGAGGCTCCCCACAGGCATGTAACACATCTGGAGGGCAAATGCAAGGCTTCTCTTGGGAATGCCAGCTGTGTTACCCTGCAGCCAAACCCAGCAGTATGCGTGCCTGGTGCAGTTACCTGGCTGTTTGTAACTGAAGGTGCTGTTCACACTGAGTAGAAGGGATAAGGAACAGATGGATTTGTAATATTTGTCTTATTTTTTCAGTCAAACGCAATTAGTTACTCTAGGTTTAAGTAGTGTTGTATGAATATCACAACCTTGTTAGAATTATGTTTTTAAATATGCTTCCATGTCAAGTCTTGAGCAAAAAAAAAAAAAAAATGGCCAAAATCTTGTAGTGAAAGCTCTTAGTCTCTACGGGGTTATCCCAGATTAAGAGATACAGGATGTTTTCTCTGACACAGTAAAGGCAGTCACTATGAGGTGTGGGAGAAAATTCCTGTGTTTGGTTCTGCATTCATGAGTGTATCTGCCCAGTTTAATTTAAGATGGATTCTTATTTCTGTTACTGTGCTACTGTGTTCTGTAAATCCTGAATAACTTCATTACCTTTGCCCATGTTTCTGAATGATGCACAACAACTCTTACATTAAAATAGAAACTAAAACTTTCTAATGCATTTATTACCAAAAACGTTTAGGAAAAGAGAATGTTGGTAGTACTTGTAAATTATGTTTTGATTTTACTAGAAATCATCAGGTAGGAATAAAGTCCTACCAAATCAGTAAGACTGTTTTCCCTCTGTGCTTTACTGGTGAAGTTCCCTGGCCATTCAGCACAGACAAAGGAACTGTCTGATTATCACAGCCGAATCTTTGACCTTAGAAATGCAAGAACAGTTCTGAGGGCATTAGTCTCTCATTAAGGATAATGGGAGTCGAAAGCTTTTAGAACTTCTCAGGGTTAGATCCAAAATTTGTACATCACAGTCTCAGCACAGATGTGCCAGCAGGCAAGGCTTACTGAGGAGTGCAATTAATGTGAAATGAACTGTTTCCACCCCACCTCCTCCTCTCTGGCCCCAGGTACTCCACTGCCTCTGTGAATCCATTTCCCAGTTAAAAAGAGACTATTAAAACATGGGGTGTATTGATAAAGACAGTAGCAGAGGATTTTCCTCCCCCCCCCCCCCTTTTTTTTTTTGAGGAGTGACCCAAACATGTTGGTGATACTTCTGTATGGAGAGTTTGACTTTTCTGGCACAGAAAATTTGTTCCTGGAACACAGCCTACTATGGACACAAAGTCATTAGCTGCTGGGTTATTACAAAGTTAATGATGAAAGACAGGAACTGTTGAGTAGGATATTGAAATGTGCATTTAATTTCTTTTCAGTGATGCTGGAAACAGTCTGACATTTCCAAGAGATCAAAAGGAAAACAAATAACCTCAGCTATGGAGAGAAAAAGACAGCTACAGAAAAGGGAATTTGGGAAAAGACTTTCTCTGGACAGCAGTCTTGTGGTAAGAATTAATATTCCATGATTTTACTGAACATATCTTCTGTCATAAAGATATAGTTGTTAAGAAGGAATACTCATAATGATGTACATTTTAAAGATGTTTATCTATTCATCACAATATCACAACCTTTTCTGATTTTTAAGATTCTCCAGAGCAAAAGTGCTGGAGGAATTTTACAGCATCCTAAATAGAAACATTGTCATCCTACAGAAACCTGTCCCTGAATCCAGTGGATTTATACAAGAAAAGAATCCAGATAAATGTACAAAACTTGTAATTAAAATCTTACCTCAGCCTCTGTAGGGTCATTCTGCATTGCTTTATGCTGAGGGTATGACAGCTGAAGCCAGCTGAGGTCATCTAATCAGAAATACTTGTTTTACTATTGAGGATGCTAGGAAAAAGTTGCTCACCAGTGAATGTATAAGTGACTCTAATATCACCTGAATGAGAAATATGAATGCCACATGCTGTTAAGTAATTGTTTTTGCTGAATGTAGGATTTGAATTTATTGAGATTGCATTCTAAATTTACATTTAGGTAATGTTTTCAAGTGATGACTGAGATTAACAAGGATTTTTCATAGCTGTACCATGGATACATGACTGGAAAAGGCTTCTAGATGTTGAACAGTTGTTTGAGAGAATATCCATGTCAATATCAAGTACTCAGCATGCTAGTGTAACTGTTAGTGGAGCAAATACTGAAACATGCAAAGCTGAGAGAACCCATGCGTTCTCTTTGGCTTCCATAAAGGTTGTCTTCTGAGTAAGAAGCTTGTCCCTGGCTTTTGATGATAGAGCTGCCTCTCTGAGTATCCACATTGCTGGAGGGATGCTCAGAGGTACTGGCAGCAGCTGGATTTGGCACTGGTAGCAGCAGGAGCTGCGTTCAGTTTCTAGGGGTCACCAATGGACACCAGTTTGGCTCTTCACGCAAAGCCACAAAATATAAATCTTTGTTCAATGAACTGCACTTCTTCACTCAAATATAATGAGCCAAATGACTTGCAAAACAGTGCTTGATTAAATGGTGAAAAGGATAGCAGCAATTAACAGCCAGTTGAGAATAGCCAAGCACTTCTTTCCCTCAGTGCACCAGCCATCATTTGAAGTCCTCATCTCTAGAGATTCCTTGAGCAGAACTTTCTCACTTCCCAATACTTTGTTTTAACATGATTAGTGACAATCATCCCTGCCTGCTACACAGGGCAGCAGGGCTCAACACAGCTGTGCTAAGCCCACGGTGTGAGCTGCCTGTGGTGCCCACCAGCCTCCCGTGCCTTGTGGTGGCTTTTGCTCCAACAGAAAGACCTCCTAGAAAATAATGGAAACTTTCCTGTCCCATCTCTTTGCTCTGACCTCTGTATCCCTGTTCTTTCTCTGCTGTGTAGCTGGGGCAGCAAGTGGAGCAGTTCTTTCCTTCCAGGCCTGCAGTGCTCTCTCTCAGATCTCACCAACCAAGTGCAATTCTTGCCTTTTCCTGAGCTCTGAAATGAACCAGTTTCCTATAACAATAAACTACATTCCATGATTTTGAAAAATGAAACTAGTGAGAGAAAAATAAAAGCAGTGAGGAGCAGTGAGTCCTCCTTGAGATGCAGAGCTGATCTCAGGACCCTAAAGGGAAGCTGCCTAAGCTCCCTCCTGCTCAGGCCTTGAGCCTCAGGGCCCTGACAGAGGAAAGAAACCTTTTTCATGTTGTTCAGCCTGCAACTAAATCTATGCTCTCAGCTAGCCCACACTCAGCTATGGGAAGCACTTCATGCTCCCAGCATTATTAAAACTATTTTGGTTTTCTTCTAGCTTGTGGGCAGAGAAGGTAGACTCACAGTGAACTCACAATTTTATCTAACATACTCTAAACAAAGCAAAATCTGGCAGGTACGGTATGCTCAAAAGTGTGTTTATTCCCAGGGCCAATCTATAAGTTTGAGGCATACAAACCCTGTGAAAGAGGCTGACATAAATCCTGCAGTTAAAATGTACTGCTGTGGTCCAAACACAGGCCATGAACTGTCAATATTTCCATGGAGAGAAGAAAAACACTTAGGGAAACTCAGTACTGAAGGCTAACAGAAATGCTAGCAGCTGTGAATTTTGCACAAAGATGATGCTTAGGATGGCAAGTCAGTGCTATTTTCACTGGCACAATGGACTAAATTCAGCCTATGGTGAACACATTAAGATAGAAATTTTCTTTTTCCTGAGATGACAACATGGTCTGTTCTGTGGATGGGAATAAGAAACTAGGTAATTCTGGCTTCCAAACCTATCTACTGCTAATTTGGGCTCAACTTTCAGCCAAATGAGTGCACCATGCTTAATTCTTACCCTTTCCTATCAGTTTTGACAGTGTCACAGGGAATACTGGTGTGTAGCACCATGAAAAGTGCTTTGGGTAATAATCAGTGCATCAATCCGTGTATTATAGTGCTCCTCGTAGAGGAGAAACTAAAACTGTGGCACTAAGAGAAGGCAGTGCTTCCTCCCTGCTCTTCAGTGAGTGGTAAGCAGGGTGGGAAACTGTGCACAGATGAAAACCAGCCTTCAGGCACTGGCTGGAGGTCAGTGCATTTATGGCAGCATGCACCAGCTGAAGATGCCTGTGATTAGCTCATGATGCTGTTCAGGTGTTGAAGGAAATGTGTGAAGGAAAGATGGAAGTGGAAATATTTTGCAATATGTGTTGAACAGGCAAACTTATCATACTATCCAGCTGACTTTTTTTTTTTTTTTTCTTGTTTAGAATGGCTTCTTCCGTGCATGACAGTTACAGGTCATGCTTGCCTGTGTAACTTTTCAGTACATACTTGCATTTTCAGTGCTTGTATAATACAGGTCAGTGTCTGTTGAAAGTATATATTGAATAGAATATGTGTAACTAGACTAAAGAGTGTCATCTATAAATTGATTTAGAAATATTTGAGCACTGTTCATTGTTAACTGCCAGGTATTATTTCTTAACAGAGCAGGAGAGACATTTCAGGGAGTGCCTTCAGCAGCCTGTTAGTAAATCACACCGCGTCCTGTGACTCCATGAAATTCAACCAGGCAAAACGAGGCACTTTGTGTTCCTCTCATCTTTCCCAACTTTTTAATTGTTGCCTTTGTATCATATATCCCTCTTCATCACCCCTGTATACATTCTGTTGCCAAATTCCATCCAAGCCCACTCAAGTCTTTACATCTCTTTCTTCTTGTGTCTCTCCCCAAAGGTATTGTACTTAACTTCTCAGGCATTTAGGGCTGGACACTTTTCTTGGAAAATCTGGCTCTGATTTGCTCGAAAACAACAGCTTGCCCTTGTTTGGTGAAGTTTTCCAGCACTGTTGTATCTTTGAGAGAATTCTGATTTCTGCGTGTTTAGAGGAAACATGTTTCTGCTTTTGTACTCTGGACCACGAGTTACAAATAGGCGTTTCTGATAACATTCCTCACCCTGTTTGGCAGTGCTGCTTTTAGCATCTGCATCACATTGGAGTCTTCTTCTGGAATGCTTTTTCTTTATTATTTAATCTACAAATGCTATGTGGAGATACTTAAAACCAAAAAAATTCCCTCTACTTCCCTCATCTCCTGGATTCTGAGTATATAGGCTATGATGCTATTTGAGCAAAGCAGAAGAGGAAAGAGATGTTTCTGAAAAACAGAATGGCTTCAACCTGCTTAGAATACGTATCTGGGCCTTCAAATTATGAATATGAATTTCATCAGAGTGTTTTTTGTATTCAGGTCTATCCCATCACGCAGCAAGATTCAGGCTTCAAATGATGGGGATCAGTTTCAGAAAACAGATCCTTCAAATGAGATGCCACTGAGAATTGTCATAGACATTAAAACACTTTTCCTTACAGCACAGGCATGGGAACTACTTTTTGATCACCTCAGATGAAGGAGAAAAGTTCAGAGTTCTTTCATGTACTACTCAACCCCTTTTCACCTGGTGTCTTGAGGAAAAAAGCTTTAAAATGAGGGCAGATAAACCCTTTAGAAAGTAAAGAATACAAATGCACATATATGCTCATAGCATGAGCTTCATAGGACACATTCATTAAATGAATGATTATGGGACCAATGAGTATTTTCCTTTGGAGTTTTTGCTGAAGTACTTCTGTTTAGAATTAAAATAAACTGTAAAGATTATAGTGTTGGTAGAATATACTTATTTGCAATCCTTTGCTTAGCTATCACCTATCTCAAGTTGAATTCATCTCTTTTCAGAATGGAACATACAGTTAGTAAAGAGGAATGGATGTTTCCGAAAAACATTCTACCTAATCATGCATCCTAAGTCCTTAAATCCTTTAGGTTTTGTTAAAAAGAACAGCTTTACAAAGTGAAATGTGTGAATATTTCATGATTGTAAAAATTTTTATGACTAGTGTTTTCATGTTAAATCTTTCATTTCAGTGTTTGAAGTTGAAAAGGATGAAACTTGGTAACAACAAAATGGAAAGGGATTTGTATTCTTTTTTTAATTCAGACTAAAATATATTAAAAAATGCATTTGGAAACACATTTAAAATTTGATTTTAATAAAACCACAGCATGTAATTAGTAGTGGCATCATGAAGACATTTTTGATGTGCCAATGTTTCTTTGGTAATGTTTACAATTTACTCTTAGATACGCAGGGGAAGAGGCTTAGACAAGGAATGCTATTAAAAAAAACTTATGAAAGAGTTGATTATTTATCAGATTTTCCTAACTGAAGTTCTTCAACAAAAAGAAAAATGAAAAAAACAAAACAAAANAGACCCAAAGCCAGGCTTTCAAGTGACTTGTGTGGGAGGAGGAGAGTGTTAGAACGTGTCACTGCCACCAGGCCACTGGGCTGCTCTATTCACTGAGGTGCTCTTTGAAAGCAATAAAGCCCTATCTTTTGCCTGATCCAAACTGGCCAGTTGTCTCCAAGACCCTTTTGATCAGGAAAAAGTCAATGTTTCAAGCTGTGCTCTTTATTTGTGTGGATAATTCCAGCCTGACTACACACGTGGTGGCATTTAGCCGGGGAGATTTGAGAACAGAATATCTTTTTGAAGCAGGCAGCATTTATCAAAGCAAAAGTTTTTGTTTTATTTAAAGTGAGGCTTTTACTTCTGAAAGCAAGCTGCAGTAAAGTGCTTCTCTGGTGGCTCATGAACTGTGCCCTGCTTCTTTCATTCTGGTCACACGCTCCTGTGGGTCTCTGTAGCATTAGCTTTAATGACAGCACTTTGTGGTAATAAGGGCAGCAGTGTAATGCAATGCATCGTACATGGGCACGGCAGGGCTGCCTACACGTAGCCTGCCCGCGGTTGTGTGCACGAACACTTGGGTGAAGCGGAGCCCTTTGCTGAGAAGCATGCACATGCGGTCTGTGAGCAATGCCTGGGGCTGGCAGCCGGCCACTAGAATTGAAGTCTGTAATCTGTCATCTCCAACAAGTTTCTAAGTCAGTTTTCTCTTCAATAAACTGGAGATGATAATAATTTCTTACCTTGTAAGTATTCTGTGAACGGTCTGTTATTAGCATGTGTTAGTGGCTTGCTTTGATTGCTCCATATGAAAGGTGCCACAGAGGAAGCAATGTTACAGCAAAGCTGCGAGGAATGCTGTGCCAGCAGTGCATGCAGGGTCTCTTTGTATGTGGGAATTAAATCCCACTTATCAGGGAATAGCCCTGACCTTTTGCTAGCTGCCTGTGACAATCACAATGTGTCTAGCATCACAATAAAGCATAACACATTCCAGCATTTTGAAATGAAAGATGTCACTACAAATATTGACTAGTCAGATGCGGGCTAATATTTTAACATTTACACCATAATTACATTTTTTCCACCTAAAACTGCTGCCAAGTTCCATATGAATATGCAAATGTTCTCAGTCTTCTCAAAACTTGAATTTTTTTTTGTGTATGTGAATTTATAATACAAATTTCATTTGGTTCTGCTTGGATACAGCATCAGAAGAAATGCATCTACCAATGGCACAAGCAGGCACTGCAAAAACAGGGTGAAGCACTGCAAAAGAGATGCAGAATGTGAGCCTCAAGCCCAAGGTTTTCACTGCGTGTTGCAGAGGCAAGCAAAAACATCCATAACATTCAGTGCATACAGCACAGCATATGTCAGGGAGAGCAGTTAAATGAAGTCAGCAGAAATGTTGTTTTGGGATAGAAGGCAGAGTACAGAAAAAACAGCCATGAGGTACATGAAGCGATGCTCACTTAACAGATTAATGTTAGCACGTTCGAAGGGAAAGCCTTAAAATGTAGAATGGACATAAGGAATCACTAAACTGAATTACCAAGGCAATATTAGAAAAATCTATTCCTTTGGCAATGTTAGTGTTGCCTGCACTGTTCTGCAAATCTGACAGTAGGGATATCACTCCACAAGACTGGGCAAATGCAGCCTTAAAGGCATAAACTAAAGTGCTATCAGCTGTCTCTATGACATACAACCCTGAAGTTTGCTTGAAACGTATAAAAAGAAAATCCCAGTGTCCATAAAGTGTGCAAAGACAGAAGGAGAGAGTAAGAGCTGTCTGTAAATGTATTGCCAGTAGCATATATTTGTCTCTATTTGCATTTATAATGAAATGTAAATCAGAAAAAGAGCTCTGAAATACCAGGGACTAGAAAACACACACAAAGAACTATCTGAATGGGACGGTTTGGAGCAGCTGGAGAGAGGTAAGGAGAGGAGAAAGCACTGGTGGGGCAGGGATGCTTGGGCTTCACTGACATCACTGATGCTGATGTGGTGGACGACATGGTCTGTGTGAGTTTAAGGACGTCATTTATGAGCAAGAGTTCATCCAAGGTACTGGAAGAATAATCTACATCAGCTTGGATAAAGACCACATAAATTCACTGGTTTCACGAAGCAAGATGGAAGATGGCACTTGGGTTTGGATCTGGTTTGGATTTCGCTTACAGAAGAGACTCAAAACCACAGAAGAGTGTAAAGCACTGGGGCATCCCAGTGGCATTCAGTTACTGTAAGTGCCAGTCTTGGAGGCTGGAAAAGCCCGGCAAAACTTAACAACATAGCTCAAAAAATACAGAGGCTGCAAGTTCATAAGGACTCAGTGCACTCAGGAAAACTCCTGATGAGAAAAAAGTCAGGCCTAGTGTGAAGAAATGGCTCTATTATCTACCGATGTCCCAGAAAGAACTGAAATCCCTGCTTGGGGTGATAGAGGTAGTCACCTTTAACTTCAGTCACAGCTAGTTTATACCAATAGAAACCAGTGAGCCTTTTCAGGAGCTGGGGATGTAGATAAACAGTATTGCATAGCAATCTAGAGAAGATGTTGCTTGAAGAGAGAATAAAAGTAAAAACCTCATATATTTCCTCATATATTTTATGGAAACCAAGGAAATAGTATATGGAGCTTGTTGTTCCTGAGCAACAGTTGGAACAATCTTCCTGCTGGAAGACACCTCAGTGCTTTATTGATCAAAAGCACTGACACCAGCACAGGCAGAAGTGCACTCGGAGAAAGGCATTATTTACCATTTGTTGCTGCACATCAGAAGTTACATCAATACATATATATGGTGACACAGCGACAGCTGAAACAGAACACGAATCCCCAGAGAGCGTGCTTTGACAAACTGCGGGCTTTTGCTTTCTCGTGTCTTTGGCACATAAACTTCAAGCAACAAACATGAGGCTGGAAGGTTAAAATGAAGGCTTGAAGAGAAATGTCTGTAGCTGCTCTGCCCTCATTCGTTGCCACAGAACTTGATGCAAAAGTGGAAGAAAAGTGAGAAAGAAGAACAGAGAACAGAAGAGGTGATTTTGCTAGTTCCTGCAAATTAGCTGGCAGATGGGCTGAGAAAAACAGAGGGCAGTGATATTCTGTGGCCTTTTAAAAGCAGCAGGAAAAATCGGTCTGTGTCACTGCAGGTTCTCAGCAAATTCTCCTGTCAGGCTTTCAGCATGAAAATATTAAATCCTAGACAATTTTTTTAAAAACCTTTTAAAGAAATTGATTTGACTGCAGAGGAAGAACTAAAAATGAAAATGTAGGGAAAAGCAAGACAAATGTCTGCATGTATTTTGAGAGAAGAGAGGAAGGAAGCCTCAGCGTGGCATGATGCAAATTTTGGGTATAACTGAAAGAAATGGTTGCCAACTATTGTGGTCAACAAACTGCAGTGACTGAACTACCCGAAGCTCCCAGGCCCCCTGTCCCCTGCCCTTTCCCCATAAATCACCGAGTGTTGCTGTGGCAGATGCGAGCCCAGCCATGGAAGAGGAAAGGTCGTGGGGAGCTTTGGGTTTAATGTGACCATGCACGCGCTGGGGCATAAAGGTTGTGTATCGTTGGGCCTGCTAAAGATAAGCAGTTACCAGGGGAAATGGATATACTGGGGGCCCTTATCTAGGTCTATTAAGCTACCAAATCCAGCAGTGTAATTGGAGGCTTTGCCTGCCCAGATGTTTAGAGCAGAAGGCTGTCTGTAACAAGAGATCTGAGGAGATTGGGGTTAACCAAATAGGGATTTTATTGACAAACCTTTTAAAATGCTTCATGCCTCCAGCAATTAAACATAACGCTCTGAGAAGGACAGGTCTCCTCTGTCTCTCGCAGTTGCCTGATTTTTCTCAAATACAATCCTGGGGAGAAGAGAGCAAGAAATTATGTCCTGTGTTGTTTTATAGTGTTGATATAATTCCCTACCCAGCAAGACCACGTGTGGACAGGGAATCTACCTCCTGCGGGCTCAGTCCTGGCATGGCATCCTCTCAAATGTCCTATTTTCAATGTTGTTGCATCCCTAGAGGAATGTGCATTTCTCTCATGGAATTGTGTATGTGCAACTGTAAAAAGAGAGAAAGGGATAGAAATATTATGTCCAGGTAGATTTATTTTATAATATATTCTTTTTGCCTTCTTGCTTGTTTAGTTCTATAGCTATAATTTTGGTGCTTCTTAAGCAGATGATTTTGCTCAGTCTTCAGTGTTGATTTTAGATAAAGTGTTTCCTTCTGAAAATTTCAGTTAAGTCATTGTTTGTTTTGCTTTTATGAGATAAACGATTTCTGATTAAAAACCAGCATTCCAAAGAACTGGCTAAGTCTTTCAGATTGAAAATACTCTGCTTCATGTTGTCAACGGAACTGCACAGATGTATGCAGTGTAACTTGGAGATGGCTTTTGCTCAGCATCCCTGGAGAAAGGGACATTCAGGCGTAGATGTCTGAAACCAGACATTTTGCTTTTTTAGGTACTCTGCTTGTTGGGCTCTACTTGCTAAGAATGGCTTTGCTAGCAGTACATTTCTAGTTGCTTCTGGTTGCCTTGGCACTTTCCTCTCTGCTTTTGTTTTAAGGGCCTCGTTTGACCCAGATAGGAAGTGAGCTAGGATGATTGTGAAACATTTAGAGTGACTGGGTATCGACATCTGGCATTATGGGTAGATGACAGTGGGTATTTTTTCTAGTGTACAAAACAGACCCAAGTAATTTTGGCTGGGAAATAGTTTCCCAGTTCATTTCTAGAAAACGTATTTCTGTAATTACGCCTTAGAGTTTTTCATTATAGTGAAAATCTCTACTAGGTCCAAGGGGAAAAATTACCTCCACTGTTTCCAGACACTCAATATGTTTTCCCTTTGCTTGAATTTATGAGTTCTGGCAAAGATAACTCACAATGTGATCGTGTTTCAGGGTAGTGGTTTCTCTCACTGAATCCAAAACCAATGTATAACTGTTTGTAAGGCTCCTCTGTGTCTTTGGTGATGTATGCATGTGGTACATGGCCCTCCAAAATCCTACTAATCTGTATGTGCCTTCTGTATGCTATTCACTGCATGGTGTAACAAAACAGTTTTTTCTTTCTTTTTTTTTTTTTAAAGTAGTAATTATTTCTTATTTTCTTTCAAAGTTTTATAGCATAAGCTGTAATCTTAGTCAAAAAAGAGCAAGATTCTACTCATCGAAAATACTTTTGTTTGCATTGCTTTGTAAGTGGGTTCAAATATACCCCTTAATCAAAGATCTTTACTGAAAGGATAGGTGCTTTAATCAAGTGACTCCACTAGGTGCAGTGCAAAATTCCTCTGAGATTTAAGCATTAGACCTGGACAGAATTAGAAATTAGAAACTGGAAATTAGAAACTGGAATGGGTATTTCTATCCTGGGAAATTTGATTCATTATTTTGACATATTTGTTTTCAACTATAACTATTTTTTTTTTTACTTACCGATGCTTAGTGTGTTTCCTCTTAAAATGAATTTCCAAGTCTTTTTTCTTTCTTCCCCTTCTTGCTCCAGCACCTTCAGGGAGTTAACGTTTATGCACCTCATGTTCCCCTGTTGCCCAGCTGCCCCGTGGCACACATGGAGCCCCCAGCGACACCGCTGTCATCTGCTCTGTCTGGAAGGAAACCAGCCCCGGCCTCTACCTGGTACACCAGAAAGAGAGCATGGGGTATGCAGCAGATGAACTGTAGTGCTTTTGGTGATCCTAAACACACCATCCTTGAGAGTACAAAGAAAAACATTTTGACTGATTTTAATAAGGGGTCTGTGCAGATGTGTGTGGGTTAATTCATGTAGACTGCACCCCAGAAACTAAATGTTTTCTGACATCCTAAAGGAAACCTGATTTTTAAGAATGATATTGGCATTGGAGTTCTGAAGTTCTTTCAAGACTTGCAGTCTCCAGGAGAGTATTCAGATACAAAATTCCTGAACAGCTTTATTACGAATGTACACGATGATGCTTTTAGCTTTAGCCAGTTTATCTATTGCATTATTCTACAAAGTAGAAACTTCACTGGTACTGCTTGGATAGAAAAATATCTCAGACAGAAATGTATGTACTCCATCTGGGCAAGGTGACAGAATCTGGCATTGCAAGTGTTTGCTTCTTATTTTGTTTGCGTGTCTTTTACATTCTTTAACCTCCAGGGACTTCAACAGATTTGTTCCTATGTACATCTGTATAAATTAGGCAATAACAATGCTGACACCCTATATTTATTCTATAACTATTTTGACTCAAACGTTTTTAGTTATCAACTCATTCCTCCTATGTGTTTCTCCTGCTGTTACCGAGGATTGCATGGGACTTTCCTTTCATATTTTGTCTTTGTAAATTGGATTGTCTTGTGATAGTGAATCACGTAGGTTGTCACTTGCTAAGCAGCAGGTTCCTCCTAACCCCCTTCATGTTCGGTTCTCTTTGATGGGATTGTTATTTACTTTCCAACCACCTGGTAATTTTGGTTTCATCTGTGACTTCAAGCTCTCCTTTGAGTACCACATCAACTACGTTGTCAAGGCTTTTTCTTTTTATCAGTGTCACAATTCAGCAAAACTCAGGTCTTGCAGTCTCAGCAGGATGCAGAGGGTTTGATTTATGTCTGGATAACAGCACAAGTTGAATTATTGCAGTAACTCTCTCACAGCCTCCCAGATTGACTGCTACATGGTACTTGTAAATTTGTGCAAAATTCAGCAACTAAAGGACATGCAGTTATACATGCCCCAAAAACAGCACAGCACACCTGTGCAAGGCACTGAATTATTTTTGAATGAGGCTTTGTTTAAACCTAGAAAGTTCTAAATTCTCTTCCCTCCCCATGTACCAGTGTCTCGGACTACCCCTGTGTCTGTATGCCAGATGAATGAATTTTATGAATGTGATGTACGTCAGTAACATGATGTCTTGCAACCTTTGCTCACTTTCTATCCTTGAGGGATTTGGGCACTGCTGGTGTAGTTCTTCTGGTGCCGAAACTGCTTTGTTCCAAAGCCCATCCAGAGTGACCTGGGATTTGCTCTGATGGATGCGATATGACTCAGAGGAATTACTTTTTTTTTTTTTTTTTTTTTTGCATTCAGGCGTTTTATGACTTTTGTTTAGCAACTGAACTAAGGTTTTAGAATTGCTTAATTCTGCTGATTTGCAATTGACTAGTGACTGCAGATGTATTGCTTTGGGCATTCAACTTTGGGTACATTCATGTAGGGGAAATGCTAGGTCATGGCCTGAACCCGACTGAGCACCTGGAGTAAGGGCTGTGGCTGCCTGGGGAGCACAAGCAAATTGTTTTGCACCTGTGCTCCCCTACGACAAGAAGGGGTGGCCCAGGGTGGGGCTGCCCTGAGCTCATTTAAGGGCAAGTCATGGAAAGGAGTGCATCTCTCTCAGAGACTGGCTGCTCTTTGGAGGAGCATCGTCTTGGTGGGAGATTGCTGCTCATTGGTTGTGCAGTCAAAACTTTTCTGAAATTTCTGTTTATATCTATTAAACCCTCAGGTACCTTGCTTGGGATTGTGGAGAATCTGTCTGAAGCAATTTTGTAGTTTCATTTGCAGAATGATTACAGAAATGTTGGGAATCTTGAAACACAGAGGTCCCATTAAGTAGGACACTGGAAACTTCCAGAGTCAAGTGACTGCAAGCCTCCCATTCCTTTGGAGGTCTTGACTACTAATCCTTCACTTCCCCAGAAATTAGATTTTCAAAGACGTGTTTGGCAGGGAATTGCTAGCAGCAGAAATGCGAGCCTTACCTACCCTACCAAGGTAAAGATTTGTAATTATGCACAGATCAAAGTATTCTTCATCTGCAAAAGCTTTTCTAATGTGAATTTGACAATTAAAACAGGAATTCAACTACCTCATTATCTGTAAAGAATAGTTTATGTGGCACCAAAATTACAGCATCTACTCTTTTGAGGACAGAATTAACTTTCTGAAATGAGCAATTATATTAATTCATTTATACATTAAGATTAATTAAAAAATAAATCCTTTAAGTATTTCAGGACTGTGATTATATTATTATATCGATAGAGAAATAGTACCAACACTTTAAACTTTCAGAAAAGTCAGAACTAATTAAAGACTTAGAGTAAAAGTTTTTTCATAGCTGGAAGTTCCTTCTTCAGCAGACATGTGCAATGTTCTTCTTCCCTCCAAACAGTAGACACATTCTCAATGTTCTTCCATTTACACAAAGTGGAAGGCATAGGAGCTTTCCTGAAGAGCATGCTATTCAGAACAGCACATCCTGTGGGGATGGGACAAGACTGAAAAGATGCTCACCCTGTGCGCTGTGTCCCTACTGCCTGCAGGGGTTACAGCACTCCTAGAGCTCACACGGTTCTAAGGGCAGACTGAGTTAAGGTGTAATGCAAATCATGTTGGCCCATCCCATATGTAACAACACCAGGCTTTTCTAAGAAGGATGCTGACTTGCCTGCTGTTGACATTTGGAATGAGGTCAGTGTCCCTCATAACTCCATGCTGCTGGGCAGGACCAGTTTTAGGCCATGGAAAGGGAAGCCCAACACAGGCTGTGGTTTTCTTATCTGCCATGTCCCCAGCATCGCCAACAGATATGGGCTTCTGTTGAAAGGAGTTTCACCACCTTGAGACTGAATTCAAGATAGTCCTGATGCATTCTATGCTTTAGTAATGTAATGCAGCCAGGAAAGGAGAAGTTTTAAAAATGAAAATAACCAGATACAGAGCTGTAGACTGTGCTATTTATGATTGCAATTGTATGTGAAATGCTCTGCGTTACTGTAGTAACTTCTGTGCCTCTGAGTTTTATACCCTAGCGCACATATGTTAAGTCTTTGTTTCTAAATTCGTAATGCTTGCTTTCCAAATCACTTAAAATATCCTCAAGATACATTTGCCTGTAGCTGTCTGCTGGCAGTGTCAGCTCCACTTTCAGCCCTTTTGCACTGAGAATTTCATTAGCATAGCTGTGTGGCTTGTGCCACTAGGTACACTGTTCAGTGAACTGCTCTGAATGTGCCTGTTGCGTGCAGCTCGGGGAAGAGCATTTGAGACTCCTACCTGTCACTCCTACACTTACCTTGCAGAGGTATAGGTATCATAGCAATCCTGTGTCCTCTTTTGTAAAGCTAGCTTAAAGATTTGATTGTAGGCCTTGAAAGGTATACCAATTAAATTTGCATATGGCACTAAATTGGGAGGAACTGTTGACTGTCTTAAGAGTAGAAAGGCCTTGCAGAGAGATCTTGACAAATTGAAGGGGTACATGAAGCTTAAGAAGAGCAAGTGCTGGATTCTGCAATTGGGATGAGGCAGCTTTGGCTGTATGTGCAGGCTGGGGGACAAGAGGCTGGAGAACAGCCCCATGGAAAGGGCTCTGGGGGTTCTGGTTGATGTCGAGTTGAACACAAGTCAGCAGTGTGCCCTGGCAGCCAAAAGGGCTGACTGCACTCTGGGGTGCACCAGGCCCAGCACTGGCACAGGTTGGCCAAAGATGTGGTGGAAGACCCATCCCTGTAGACCTTCAAGGCCAGGCTGAACTGAGTTCTGAGCAACCTGATCTAGCTGTAGGTGTTCCTGGTCATTGCGGGGGAGTTGGGCTAGATGACCTTTACACGTCCCTTCCAACTCTAAGGATTCTATATTGGAAAGTAGCAGAAAAAATATCAAATTTTGCTGAAAATAAGCAAGGGAAACGTTCTAACTCTTGTTTGCTTCATTTTGACTGATTCAGTTTGTGATTTCCATCCTTTTCTTCCTTTAGGACTGGAGACTGATAGGTATTTTTTATCACTGCCCGTTACGCTTATTGAAATACAAAGTCCTAAGCATGCTAGTTGGGCTTTGAACTTGTTCTTATTTTCATTCATATACGATAATATGTAAAATTTTGGGAAAGTATCAATCCCCACAGGCAAGATAGGGAATGTATAAATATTTGAGAATATATATGTTTAAAATCACTTTTAATGTGATCTTGGAGCTCCAAAAGCAATTGTGAGATAAAATGCGCAGCATGAACCAGTTCTTGTTTATGTAAAGTGCAGGCTAAATGAGATGGTAGATTAAGACATGCAGAAGGAGGCAGTGAAGTTGAATGCCAACTGGCGCACTTTCTGCCTTGCTAATCTATATACAATGCAAGAACACTTCTGTTAGCTTCCTTCTCAAAATCAGGCTTGCAGCTTGTAACTCCAGTGTAAAGAAGTGACAAGGCCAGATTTCACCCCCATCAGCTTCAGAGTAAATTGAGAATAGTTTTAAGAAAGCCACTAGACCAAGCCCCTATGTGATACAAATCGGCACTGACAATAATCGAGTATACTAACCTAGTATCTGTTGGAATTAAGAGCTTAGCAGTCAGGCAAGTGTGACTAAAATCAGGTCAAGAGGCTAGAAACCTGAAATATTTCCTTTGGCTAAGGCTGTTTAAGGCTTGATGCTGTTTCATGAAGGACATTCTGGTGAAGTTTCCACAGATTTATGCTGGTCTCAGTGAAAGTGGGAGCCTGGCCCTGTAGCTCAGCGAAATTGCTTTTTTCCCTCAGTGGAAATCTCATCAGCATATTGTTGTCTCTGTTTTTCATGTGTCTGTCAGAGAAAGAAGTGTTGATAGCTTAAGCACTTAAGCCTTTTTCAGTGTTTGAACTGATTCCTTGAGTTGTATAGCAGCTTCAGAAATCAAGCATCCTTCCTGCCATCCTCAGGATTCTGTCTGGGTTCAAGTGCCTTGTAACCTGCAGGTATTACATGTCCTCTCCTGTATCAGCCAGCTGAGAGCACGGATATTGGCAGCACAGTACCTGTAACAACTTACAGTGTCTTATCTAAACATCCCTTGTTCAGTTTCTGATGTGTGAGTCAGGGGCATGAATGTTACACAAGATGCAAGATATGTTGAATTTCCCTGTCCTTCAGGGAAAGCCTTTAAAGAGTGGAAAGAATTAACGACCCATTTCCAGTTCCCTTAACAATGATAACGGTTAGAAAACTTTATTTAAATAAAACTGAAGACATACTCTATGTTTTTTTGGAGGAGAACTTTTATTTCTCATGCAGGACATAAGACTTCCAAAGCCAAAAATGCTTGGCACTATATTGGAAATGAACTTTGAGACCATAAGCTGCAGCCACTGGGTCTGCCCACCCCTCTGTTGTGCGTAGATGTAAGGCTTTTGTAAAATATTGCGACTTCCATGCTCAGTGTTGATGGCAGAAGCTTGATCCATACTTCTCAGAGGAATCATGCCTTTGTAATTCTCAATGTTTGCTTCGATAAGGCTGAAAAGTAAAGGAATAATACAACAATGACATGGTTATGTTGGATGAGCTGTGTTGAATTTAACGAGTCAAGAAGCTGGTGTTGTTTTGTTACTCAGTTGGTGTTAAATGTACCCAGGGTGTGTGCAAGATGTATCAAAACCGTGTGGTGAGGAAGGCAATTAGCTGTGCAGGGAAGATAAGCAGTGAGCTGGTGCTCGTTTTGTACACTTAGGGAACAGCAATATAATGTAATGTGTGCTGTATTTCCACCTGCGGTGCTTCTCAGACCCACTGATTTTTGTGTGTTTAGTCTGAAGATTTCCTTAAGAAACAGATCCACTTACAGGCAGCCTGGATTTTATTCATGGCATTGAGGGAAGGTTTTGCACAGACTTGGAACAGCAGAGCACAAGGCAGTGTCGAAGCCACTGAGCACAAACGCTTCAGTGAATAGAGCTCCCTAAGCTTATTTAGCACTGCATGCTGCAAAATATGCTAAACAAAGAACAAATTGCTGCTCTAAAGAGCTTGCAGACATAAGAACCTGGATCCATATGATACAGTGAATAATCTGTGCCAGATAAGCCTTCTAGCTGAAATGTTCTGAAAAAGTTCTTAATTGGAAGGAGCAGGGGGCTGTAAGTGGGAGTTATGTGTATATCATTAGCAAGAGAACAAATGTCTCCAGCTTTAACTAATGTTGACTACAATAAATTAAAATAAAAAGTAGCAAACTGACACTTGATTTGAAGCTTGAGATGAGTGTTAATTTGAATTTTCTTGCTGCACCTGGCTTGTTTCATTGTCTTAGGATTGCTTAATTGGACTCTTTGTACTTCAATTTTTTATTTTAAGAAATGTCAGGTTATTACAAGTTCCAGAACAAAATAATGTGAAAAAAATCCTTTCAAGTCAGATACTGTTACAATTTGTTATTCTGCGACTGTGAGTGGAGTTTGACTTTCCCCTCCACAGTTAAACATCCCCAGCTCAGCATCTGCTTCCCTGGATCTAAGCATTGCCTTCAGCTCTCCTCTCCAAACGTGTTGCTGCTGATGAGCACCCGGTGCTGCCTTTGAGCTTGTGGCTCTTTTGGGGAGGTGACTTGCTGCTGTGTGAGCTAAGCTTTCAAAACATCGAAGAGTGGATGGGGGAGAGGATTTACTCATCTGCATCTTCTAAATGCAGGTGACTGTCTAAGGAATTTACATAGCAGTTCATTTACTGAGGCTCATCTTTGATGGGGAGAGGATGATCCAAGGGAGGAATAAAAGTATATTTAAGTTTGAACCATTGCTTTGACATTGCCCTGGTTAGTGTAGCATTAAATTAACATGCTTTGTTGGTACTTCTCAAAAACTTATGTAGCAGTGCTGCTCAGGTACCCATTGAAATCAGTTTTAAGGAGTGCTGGAGAAGTTGTAAAGTAAATTGTACTGAATTAAAGTGTAAGGACAGACCGTTCAAATTTTTCCTTTTTCATACTCTGGAGTCAGCTAAGAAATTTCATTTTCTAGTGGAAAACAGAATTAACATCTCTAAGACGATGATTTATCTTGAAATCTGTTTCAAGTTAGTATTCTCTGTTCCTTCAGTTAGTGCTCCCACAAACTGCAGTCCTTCTCCTGCTTTGGGGAGGAGAATACAATACTTAGGGAGAGACCTTAGATTGACTCTGAGCTCTCCAAGTCTGGGGAATCTGCAGGTTGAAATGCTGCCACACGCAGTACCCAGCATTTCTCATCTCAGTTCATTCCCCCCAGTGGAGCCGGTCTTATCTTTTCAGCACAACATATATCTGAGTGATGGGTGGTTGTGGGTATAATAAGTCTCATGGCTGCTTTTTCCATAAGTAATCTGAGCAACTTGACTATAAATAATGTCAAAAACATGACCTTTGTCCCTAATCCTGCCATTTTGAAAAAGCATTTTGAGGGATATGTTTAAATGCAACATTTCTGTATCCTACAGGAATGTCAAATTTACAGTGCACTCCTTGCTTCTGCAAACTTTTAAAGTAATAACATTGGCAGCTCAAGCAAGCAGAGTTATTCAGTTCTGCACAGATCCTGGGATACAATGAAATTATGATGTCAAGAAGATTCAAGCCTTTCTTTAGTCAACCAAAAATATTGTCAGAAAACAAATAAGATCCAGCTTTTGCTAGTGACCCAAGCATCCTTCTTGGATGTGCTGATGCAAGTTGAGAATATTGTTTTATCAAATACCACTCCAGCTGTAGAATTCTATATAATGCATTTCAAAACACATTTGATATTTCAGTTTCTTGCAATTTTCTATGATGTCCATTGTAGCAAATATTTCTGAGACAAACAAGCAATAAACCTGTCACTGAATGAATTCTGTTTGTTCAGAAATGTAATGACTGTCCTTGCTACAAAAGCTGTCCCTTCAGCTTCAGAAAAGATGAAAATGCAGAAAGAGAAGTTGAGCTCATAATAGGATTCTGTAAGCACTTGCATTTTAAACCTCATATCTTGGCAAAGTGTATGTGACAAGTACAATACTTAAGAATAATTTTTATCTGATGATAATATAAATAAATATATGAGATGGGTTAAAAGCTGGAAACTTTTTTCATTTAATGTATATATGTTAATGTATTACAGCTGATATAGTGGAATATTTGCTGGAAGTTAGTCTTTGGATTCAGTGCCCATGATTAAATAAAGACTGGTGAGTTGAGTGGAGACTTTCATTATGGTGCCAATAAGGGAACTTGTTGCTGCCAAAATGAGGATGAAATGGTTAAAATAGGCTCTAAGTCCATCCAGGAGAGAGAATGATGCTTGTTTGCCATAATTTCACTACAATATCATAAGAGAAAACTTGTATTGCAAATTTTACAAAATATACTTTGGGGGCAGGGAACCTGGAGTACGAGCTTTATTTTAAGGTGCAAAATGGGTTGAGATTGGAGCCTTTGGACATTGAGCAGTTTTGCAGCAGAACTGACAGGTTGCCATGGGCAGCACTGACCAAAGCAGCCAGTTACATGGACTCCTCACACGGCACACTTGTTGTGAATTTGTGTGCAGTAGTTTCATTTGATCAATCAGCATGGCCTTGCACTTCATCTGTGAAAGCAATAAGGAGCAGAAAACAAATCCAACATCCATGTGGAGGCTTTCAAGTGGCAAACAAATGGCTAAGAAAGCATTGACCCAAACCAGTTCATGCCAAATGTGCACACGCACAGCGCATCCCACACATCACAACAGGGCTGGAGGAAAGACACCATTCAACCTTCATATAGTTGCAGCATTTCTGTGTGTATAAAGAAAGAAGTAACCACCATATTTTATGTATCATTAAGTTACAATTTTCCAGACAAGTACAAGTATGTGAGTTACACAGGAGGCACATTTGACATGGTAGAGTGTAATATTTAGTCAAGTTAGGGGGCCTGGGGTGTGATTCAGAAGAAACTTCTCAAGTGTGAACTAGGGAAGCTCTGCAAGAGGAGTCTCAAACTGGGAGAATCCTCTGCTGCAATGGGCTCTGATAGATGAGACTGAATTACATGGACGCTTCTGTCTATACACTTGCTTGAAATAAGGAAATTCTGCTGCAATTTTTCCTATGATTTCTCTCCAGTAAATTCAATGCCATTAGTGTTTTCTAGTTTTCATTCTGCTCATTCACTGTTGCTTTATCCCTGTCATATAAGGATAAAAGTAGTCCCAGAAGCAAGGCTTATACAATGCTTTTCTAGTATTTGAGACACAAATGTCTTGCTAAACTTCTTTCCAAAGACCATTTTCTTCCATTTTCTTGCCCTTCCCTACTGGGATTTCTAGGCACAACAGAACTAGAAAACAGCAGTAAGAAAAGGCAGTATGTGGTGCATCCCCAGCAATTTTTTGATCCTTTTCTCATTCTGTGAATAACAGAGTTTACTTTTTGCTCATCACAAACAGGCAATTTGTGCTACCCAGAAAAAGAGAGGGGTTTTGGATAAAACCTTGCAGCAATGCAGCATAAGCTGCAATTCCAATTAGATAAGGAAACAATATGAAATACATGTAAAAATTTCAGGCACCATTCTTGCATATTCTGTCAGTCTGAAATTCCCAAACAATCTCAGGAGCTAAAATAATTCAGATTACAAAGCTAGATTCATAGGACAGCTGCCCTTTGTCTTTTACAAGGCTAAACCCTGATTCAACGTTACCAAACAGATATTACAATCCATACGCTTTGCAATTTGCCCACCATCTGCCCAAGTCGTAGTGGATATGCCTGACATCTCTGGGCAGTTCTCCTAGCCCTGCCAAAGCCGCTTACGAGATTCTGGCCAACTGCAAATTGCTGAGGGACTTCCTGGCACATGTATGTGCAAGAAATATCACATACACCATGGAAAGGTGTATACTAGAAGAAGATGGTAAAAGGAATCAGCTCATATCCTTGGCAAGGGCTGCAGGACTGGATGCATTCTGGCTAGCTTTCAGCAAGGTACAGCTGGCCGGTAGCTCAGGGCTATAGGGTCATAGGTCTGTGCTTGTAGATAAAGCTTGGAAGAGCAGGTAAGTGAGTAGATAAGAGGATACATGCTTATATATATATTCATACTTGGGCAGTTTTATTTTTGGGCAGGACAGAGTTAACCTAGCTTTTACTGCCTGGAAGGGAGCACCGAGCAGATAACCTTACCCCCCTGTTAACCTTACCACTGCCTCAGCAGTCTCAAGAGCACCTGTAGCAGGCAGAATCAAACATCCCTTATTAATTCCCTCCGCTGCCTGAATTACTGAATGAAATTCTTTGGCCTTCATTATGCAGGAGGTCAGGCTGAGGATAATGATGGTCCTGCTGCCTATGAATTCTAGTACTTCTGCACTTCTAGAGGGTTAAGGATCAGGAGTCACGTTTCAGTGTCATGCCCTGGCAGCACCTCTCCTTATTATTCAGCTCAGCAATGCTATGAAGCAACTATATTGCTAGTTGGGTTCTCAGAGGAAAAGGAGATTTGCAGCAGTTTATTCTCCTTTCTAAGTAAACAACCAAGGAAAGCACGGCCTGCCGTAACTTCAGTTATGATGGGCAAAATGGTGGTGAAAAAGAGAAGCCAGTGATAAGTGGCTGCTTCCAGTGATGGCTCTGCTCTCACAGTGGCTGATGCTGTGTCTCAATTTCATCACCAGTAGCTTGAGGCTAATAGTCTATACCTTTCCTGAAGTGCTTTGCAATCTTGTGAGAGTGCTCTGGAGGACAGGGTATCATTATGGTATGTCGCTTATTTTATGGGCTGAAGTCACTATCAGTAACTTGACACATGGGCAAACTTTCATCATCCTCCATGGAGGCAGTGCATGAAGAGTAGCTGGAAGCAATGTGTGAAAAGTCACAAGGGAAGCAGAAGCAGTTCAGGAACAGCCCTGGCAGAAGAGTTTCCCTGTCCCCTAATGCAGCCGCCGATTGCCTTGAGCTCCTCTTCTCCCCCTGACTTTGGGGACGGAGGGAAGAGTGGCTGTGCTCCTAATAGACGTGTCAGCTTGAGAAATCCTTTGACCTTTAGGCTGGAGGAAAGCACCATATTCAGAACATTAATTTCAAAACAAGGATTTCTAAAAATATATGAACAGTGAGTGATTTTTTTAACCAATAATAGGGCTGTTTCAAAGAACAAAGGTGCTTTTATATTTCTTTTGTGTTCAGCTGGTTTGTGGAAAATCTGTCTGTTCCTGTTCTCTCTTGACGAACACATCAGATAGTGAATTATCTTGTCTGCTTGCATTAATAGCATTGATTTATGATAAATGTTATAACACAGTGTGACTCGCCTGAGTTTTCTCATGCCTTCGGTGCAGGACTGTCACGATGAAGCCTTACAGGATGTGTCTTTTGATTCTCTACTCTATCAGCACTGTGCTGATCCTCCAGCAGTTTTTAAAGCTATTTGTTTTATCTTTGCCATGTGTTGCTTGTGTTTTCGCTTTTGCTTTTAGATTCCAACGGAATTTTCAAACCGATCTGTCAAAGACCAAGGTGATCAGCTATGAATAAAAGAAAAAAAGGAAAGATGAAAAGTGGGATGTTTGAATCAGGCTAGCTTGTTGTGTCATGTTCTCCACATTAGGAGAAAACTCAGGAGGGAAAAATGGGGGAAACCCACAGCTGGCTTTTTAGCTATGGATTTTCCAAAGCTCAGAAGAATTCCAAAGAAGTCGTGGGGAATTGAACAAAAAATAATTTTCCTGGACTATCTCAACCAGTGCAGATCTTGTATAAGATCTTGTATAAGGTCTGCATTGTGTCAAAGCCTATAGGATAGGTGCCTTTATCACTTTATCCCTTTTCTTCTACTGGATGTAACACAATCACTCTTTTTTTAATCTTAACTTTTCCTTCTAACATGCCAGTTTAAAAACAATAAAATTTCTTGCCGAAGTGCATCAGATTTTTATCTTTGGATCTGGAGAACCTCTCAGGGTGGAATTTATTTCTGAAATAAGAAAGACAAAACGATGGCCTGTTGTGTGCATAGACATTTCTTACTCAGCTCTATCTGCAGTATTCATGGCCACTGTGAGATATCTTAGGTTGTGTCACTGCCACACCACACTAAAACTACTTTTTCCTGGAAGAACTGGCACAAATGCTGTGAACATATGCTGAAATGGGAGATTACTTAAAAGAGGACCTACGGGACGGGACATGATCTAGCTGTAGATGTCCCTGTGCATTGCAGGGGAGTTGGACTAGATGACCTTTAATGGTCCCTTCCAACTCTAAGGATTCTATGAGTGGGGTGAGCACAAGAACAGAAGCTGGGAGCTCATTCTGACACCAGCTTTCCAGCTAAACTTCCAATGTCACAGAAATAGTAATACTTAACCCACAAGGATCTGTGAATCATATCTGAATGAAATTGCAATATATGAATATTGTGCCAGATTTCTATTAGCTATTTTGAAGTTATATATTTTTTATCATATGAAGTACTGCTTGCGTGCTTTATTTTAACCAGGGTTGACATCTAGAGCTGGTAGAAGCAGTCTGAATTGAAATTAAAAGGCAGTGCACCCCCCAACTTTTTATGTAAAATAATTAATTCACTTTGTTGATGAACTCCATTTGCAAAGCATTCTAAGTCTCGTTAAACAAAAATAACAATCCAGTAGATATCCACAGCATTTATACACCCGAGGCATATGCTGCTTTATGAAATTCAGGGGCTAGACTGTCCTCTCATTGTCTGTCCCCTTTGCTTTCTGTAGGTACACACACACACACATGTAACTGTAAGTGACACATCATTTTTAGAGGGCAGAATTTGGTTCTGAGTTAGGTACAGTGTGTTTGTGGAACTAATGGCCATAATATTTCTTTTGAAATGCTATATTCTGTCTTCTGCTCTGTTTCATTTTTTTGCCCTCTAGTTAGGCAATAGCATTCATAGTCAACTGCTACCAAGCAAGACATGGCTGTAGTGATTGTAGAAGGTTAGGAAAGCTGAAAGCTGAACTTTTTTGGATGATCCTCCATTAGCAGTCTGTATTTGTGCTGTTGACAAAAGAAAAATCACTCTGCAAAAGGAGAAACACATATTTTGGCTAAGGGTCTCATACACATAAAAAGTATTTATGAAAGTGCAAATGCCTTCATTATACTGGTGAAAATAGTAGTTTTCTGTTTTGGCACCAAGTCTTTGACACTGTCTCCTCTGAAGAGAACCTATCCATAAAGCTTATGCGTTAGACTGGTATTGCTTAAGTACTGGGTATCTAAGAGTGAAATGAAAATCAAATGAAAGTGTTGTACATGATACCACTTTCCTGATCTGTTCCTGTGTGTGTTGTGAGTGTGATTTGCTGCATACTGCATACTGAGGAAAATATGCAGCAGGGTCATTTCTGGTATCCTTCATGCGCCATATGCTGCAGTCTGTAGTGAAAGAGGCTTAGAAATGACAAACTGGAAATTCTCTTGGCTTTTACAATCGCTGTGCTCCTGTAGGGCTGGCATCTGAAGGCTGTGGGATGTATCTGTGTGGCTGCTGGGTTGCTCACATCCCTATGGGTTTCCCATTTTAAGCAACAAGGATAGAAGTGGTATAGAGGGGAGAGTATGGAAGAAAACTAAGGGAAATCCTGGTCTCTGTGGGACTGAATAGTTTCAGCTCTCACTGCCCTGTGCTAGTGGCAGTCCCGATACGGTGAACGACACCCCAGCTGTGTCTGGGCATACTGCCTTTCATATTTGTACAGACTAGAACTGTGAGTCATGAGCTGCTGGGGCTCAGAAAAGCTGCTTTGGCAGTAAATAGTCTGTTTTGTTTTGTTTTTTTCAACTGACGTTCAATGCACTCAATGAAGGTGGAGGGGATGCCAAGGAGATGCTCTTTCTTGCATGCTTCTCTCTCCTGGTTATGCAGTTTTTCCAGACACCTGTATGACTAATAAATGCAGCTTTATGAAAGAGGAGCAAAGCACATATGGTTGTAACAATCAGTTCTTCTTACCATGGCTCTTGAAGGGACTGTAGAATCATATGTGCTTATCCTGATCCTCACAATTATTTAATGTAGCTTTTAAAACTAATAAAGCATAACTTAGATCACTTCATGTTTGTGCTGAAAAACTCTACAATTGCGTTTAATGAATGTATGGGATGTAAATCCATTGAAAACGGCAAAAAGACTCATTGAATGAGACTGGGTTTTGAATCAAACTTAAATCCATTTAATTTATTTTTTTTATCCTTTTTACGATTCCCTCCCACCCCTCTCCTGAAAGTCCTTTAAAGGGTTCCTGACGTGCATCCAGTGATTTGTAACTTCCATAGAGATCTAATATCCATTACTTAGAAACAGAAGGCACTGAGTTAGCAGAAAAATGTAGGCTACCATCCGAGGCTGTACAATTGGCAGCCTGATGCCAAGCCAATAGCCTGAGAGTTTCAATCTGGACTGGATACTTCATGGCTAAAAGAAGCCTTGTTCATGCGTGTGCACGTACATGCTGTTGCGATGGCATGCGGCCTTTCTCTGTGCTAAGAAGTTGTCTGTGCAATTCATAGGCTTGTGTCAGGAGTCATGATATTGACTCCTTCCGTGACCATTACTCTCCCCAAAAATCCACAAGCCCTTATATGCTGTTGAAGACTTTGTGATGGAGTGTGATGCAGGTTCTCATCTGCAGTTAGGAAAACCCATATCCCATAGTGAGATACTTTCTTGATGAAACAGAAAAAGAATGGAGCAAGGATGCTGTATTTTAGTACGAAACTGTCCCTGAAACCCCAGCTCCTGTGGGATTTATGCTCTGTGTAAATAAATACACTGTCAGCTCAGCACATATTACACGGACTTCCACAAGACACAGCTCACCTGATTATAAGTCATTCCTCTCCTTTTGACTCAATTATTGTTAAATCTTTATTAATGAAATTAAGAAGACTGAAGATTTTTCCTCCCATTCTATTAAAAGATTCTGCACTTCAGAGGCAATTTGTGTGAATTCTGTGTCAGGGGATGCCACTCCTACCTTTGGTCCTAGGTCTTTTCTGAAGGTCTTCCTATGTATCTGAAGAAAGCTGCTGCACTGTGTTTTTTTCTGATGCGTTATCACTTCTTGCCATTTGTGATACAGAATTGAAAGGTAAATGCAGATAATCTATCTCTTACTATTACACTAGAAAAGTGTGGTGGAAAAAGCCCATTATTGACCATGGAAGAGGAATAATGGTTTGGTTGGAAGATTAGTTGAACTTGCAAGCAAACACAACTTGACAACCCCCCCCTTTTTTTTTTAATTTGCTCTCAACCCTGGAAACAGATCCTGAGATCATCATGCTATTGCAACACCATCTTTGCTTGGGAGATGTTAAGCAGCTGAAGATTTAAACACTGTGTCGTATAGCTGTCTTGTTGGTATTGATAAA
Organism: Penelope pileata; assembly: GCA_013396635.1. Lineage (NCBI taxonomy): Eukaryota > Metazoa > Chordata > Aves > Galliformes > Cracidae > Penelope > Penelope pileata. Next base: position 3,306,715 of record WBMW01003413.1, read on the forward strand.
CAGCTATAAGAAGGCAACATTTATTCTCCAAACAGATTTTTATCTCTTAGATTTCTTTTCAATCAAGCCTACAATTTCATAAATTTACCAAATGAACATAAACCATCTGCTAGTTATTCTCTTCCCTGTGGAGTCTGCTTCTTATGGAATGTTATTTCTATTCAAATAGTAACTTCTGGAGTATCATTTTTGCAAAAGAATAAATTGTCTGTGGAATTAATGAATCTTGGATGTGAGCACATGCAGTTAAAGATACAACACTTCTATAGAAACCTTCTACTTTAAAATACAATTCTCACAAAGCTTTCCTGTAATAATGGGTGATATGCAGGTTTCATGGTATAATCACAGTCCCAGAAATATGCAGTACCAACTGATAGCAAAATTATTAGGCATTAATCCTACCATGGCATTGTGCTATCTGCATTGCTCACTTTGCAGAGCTGCTAATCCAGACCTGCACAGCTGACCTTGTCCTAGAAGTTGGGGGTGCTGCCTGTGTGCCTGCCATGGAAAGCTGGTACTTTGCTTTTCTTCCTACCCCCAGCACTGCAGCAGAGCAGAGCTCTGGCAGTGGTGAGCTCTGTTGGCTCTGGAAGAGGCAACAAAGAAGCTTTTCCTCTGGGTGAACGAAGAAACTGAAAATACTGTGATCTTCAGCAAAGGGAAGGCTTATTCAGGGGTAGGACCCTGCCTTCCTGACCTAGCATAATATCACACAGGCTGGAGAGCACAGAGTGCATCTTCCCCTACCTATAGTCTTCTAAAGCCATGCTGATCCTTTCCCCGCAAAACACCTCATGAAAATTCATTATTCAATGATATTTTGATACTTTGCTATCATAGACTTCTTCCTTGAAAGCAACACTTGTTTCTGTTTCTTAAACTTCTATTTAAGTCTCCTGTGTTCATCCTAAACATTGCTTTGGCTAGCAGCCTAGAAACTGAGAGGATTCTTTGTGGTTCATGAGGATGCCAAAGTGTCTCTGCTCAAAATTAGTAATTGTGGGCAGAATATCTTCCTGCTTTCTAGGAGGACAGGTTCCATGCAGAAATACTCAAGATCTCTGCAGAGCCCATCACAGCTGCCAATGTTACATATACATGGATGGTAACCGATGTCCTAACTTTATAGGAGGCTGTCAAAAAACATTTTAAAGCTGCCTGTGTTACTCTGAGAGGCAGAGAATCAGACTCCAGCTAGGTCTGTAGCTGAGCCAAGCCATAGACTTTCCCCTCCCCTGGGTGAGCTCCCATGGAGGTTTTCTTCACCTTCTCATGTTTCTGCTGCCTGGGTGAGAAGAGAAGAAAAATATTGTTATAGAAGAACGTGCTGTAATTCTTCAAGGAGAAAATTTGCTTTAGGGCATGGCACAAGTTGGTCAATAGGTTTAATATGCAATGTTCCAGATGATACCTGGAGTTTCTGGGCTTGTCTTTATGACTGAGCAACGAACTCAAAAATGCAGAAAAACTAGAAAGTACTCTCTTTTTTTCCATTGTGTATGGGATTCAGGATGGGCAAGTTTTACCCACGTTAGTTATTTAAAAGAATGGCAATGGTGATTTTATTTATAGCCCAAATGAATAACGATTGTAAATGAAGTAAGATTTGAGGCATGAAGCAAAATGCTTCATTCAACTGGTATTACAAAAAACAAGTAGTTTATCAGGAAATTGTCACAGGATGCTATCTTTAAAAAGAAAAAGAAATTGCTAAAGCCTATAATATCTTTTTGGCGCAACTGCTGATAAGAATGAATCAAACTATAGCTGGGAATTCACAGACCCATGGCAGAAACAATTTCAGAGCACAGTTCCAAAACCCACCTTACCCTCCAAAAAAAAAAAAAAGTACAAAAAAAGGAAAAATATATTATTTGTATTCGTTTTACATAAGGGATGCGGGGAAAGGATTGCTGAGGACAGAGCCGTTCCGCACATCATCTCATATACTGACCTTCCCATACGATAGTTGCAAGTGATGAGATATGGTTCTCGTGAGCCCTTTGCTCAGACCAGGGTTAGCAACTGCAGTATTGTTGTGGTTTATGGCCTCCCAATGCTCCTTTGCCAACATTATTGACATTATCTGTTTTTCACTGTAGCGTAGCAGTTCTTATTTCATACGAATAAGTTTGCTCTTATATTTTTAATCTTTCTCTCCATTCTATTTTTTACCACCATGTGCAGTAATTTCTTTGTAAATGATTCAAAGCAGGAAAGCAGATCACTTCTGAGCAAGTCGAAGTATTGATTTAAAAAATTCATGGCACAACTACAGCTAGAGTGTAGTGCTGCGAGTGGCCATTGCCTGAAGGCAAGAAATGCTGACACCGGTTGAGAAGGAGTTTGTTTGTTGTTCTGCCTGGTATCCTCTAAGTCATGGCAGTCATTCATTTCAGAAGTATTGCCAGATCCTGACAAGCTTGAAAGCCTAGTGTTTAAAGTGACCTTTTCTGTGCAAGTCTACAGGAATGAAATGAGTTGGGTGTTTCAATGGACTCATCAGGGATAGAAACAGGTTGTGGGCTTATTTGCTGTAAGTAATGTCACAAGATCCTTTGTCCAAATGAATAGATTACCAACTCTTAGAGTACTAGAATTATTGGGAAAAAAAAAAAAAAAAAAGAGGCAAGTCAATTTGGTCTTCTATGGACTCTTCAAAATTTCTGAGTGTTTCTACCATTAATTATCTCTGTGAACTCTTGGTGTCTCAGCTGGTAATGTGTCTGCAGGATTAGACTCCTAAATCTGACTCCTGCAAAAACAGAAAAACAGTGTTCTTCAGCCTTTCACCTCAATTTCAGATCAATGTCTCCTAAAATGTTTGTGTTTTATAGTTTAAAAAAATAATAAATAAGATTGATAATATAATTCTTGGACTCACTGCACACTCTTCCTCCCTTTAGTCATTAGGAAAATATTTTGTCTGACTGATCATATTGTAAAATGTGTTATTTCAAACCGCAGATATTGACAATTAGTATAAATCAAGCTGAATAGGGATAATTAAAATTTAATTCTAAGTTTGTCGGGGTCTTTGGAAGCATATCCTGAGGGCCAACTGTGTCTCGGTGGTGGCTTGTTTCCAGCTGACTTTGGGCCAAAAATTGACACTGTTGCTCAGTCCTTTTCAGAAAAAAACTCCCAGGCATTTCAGAGGGTGAGTGTGTGTTGAATAGGGATTGAATGGATTTTCCAGAATTTGCCCTCAACTGTGGGTTGTGGGAAGAAATGGTGGTGAAAATTGAGATTATTTTAACCAGTATCGTTCTCTAATTGCTTCTATTTTTTTTTTATTTTTATTTTTTGTTACCATTGTTGGCAAATTCTATGAGTAGTGTTACCAAGCACATTCTGACAGCCCAGCTAAGGATGATGAAACTTCAGGGAAGCAGGATGACTACTGAGGTTTCTTCCACCCTGTTTCTAATGTGCATCAACTTGCTGGTCATGTGGGCAAAAGTGAGGCTGTATTTTGAGACTGAGCTTCCAGTCTTGAATTTGCCATGCACTTCTCCAGGTAGCTCGCTCGACATCTTGGTCACTTCTGTGAGACACTTTCCGGGCACTTCTTGTCTCAGTGTTCAGGCTGAACAGAGACAGCTCTTTCATATACTGTTGTGGGAGAGCATGGCTTGAAACCATGCATGGTGTAGGAGGCTAGCTGCTATCTTAAAGAATGCCATGGGTTGGAAGGGACCCACAAGGAACATCCATTCCAACTCGTGGAGTGGACAGAACCAATAACATGATGCAATTTTACCATAACCTTAAACGAAAGTGTAGCTTTTACACTTTCTTTCACAGCAATGTGGTTTATGAAGTGTCAAATATTTTTGAAATGCATGTAGGAATGTGCCTTTATAGCAAGCACCAAAAATCTGTGAGTTGAGTGGTGTTTTTGTAGATTCTCTTCCTACAAACTCTTATACATGCTTCGTTTCTTATTCATTGTGCCTTTTCTTGTTGACATCAGACAGCCTATTTGCAGTACATTAAAAAAAACATGGATTTAAGTCTGCAAATTCAAGGCTTTACTGACTCCAGCATAGTTGTACAGATATTATTCTGAACAGAATTGGCTCTCCGTCAAAGAACACACAAAGTAATTCATTGTAAACTAAGCCCTAAGCTGATGCAGCCCAAGCTAGCGTAGGTAGATGCCTGTGTAGTAACTGAAGTAATTTATTTGTGAGAAAAAACCTAAAACCATCGCCTGCTTTCAGCTTTCTGTTTACTCTTGGCAAGCTCAAGTACTGGTGTAAATTTTCAGTATGAATTTAACGGCTCATCAACAATTCCAAAATGTAAGCAGAAAAAGTATTACTAATTTGTAATTAGTAATAAGCAGAGCAGCAAGACAATGAGCTAGAACTACTCTTACCTTCTTATGATATACAATCAGAAAGTCAGGACATACTTGGCAGTTAATAATTCTAATGCCCACTAGTTGATTTTGGTGGGAAAAGCAATCCAAGAGACCAAAAGTGAACCCTCGAAATTCTTAGGTCACTTTCTTTCCGCTTCTAAATGTGTGAAAACAACTAAAAGACCATTGGATGTATTTATTGTCCAGGCACATTCCACAAACATATTTTAATTTCTAAAAACTTCAGATGCGTGCAGGGACTGGTGTCTAGATGAAAGTATTCAAGATATTCAGGATGTTAACTGAGTCCTACTGTTGACAAATGAGGAACTGTTGTTACTTGAGATAGTTTAATGAAAAAGTTATCTGTATATTCAGAACTGATCAAGAAAGAAAGTTGAATTTAGGAATAATTTGAGAAACAATTGATACCAGAACTGTCTGAAAGTGCCCCATGCTTGCCATCCTCTTACGTTCTTTGACATCTGCTGGCCGCTGGCAGAGCCCTTGCCCTGACCGGTTTGGTTGCTGTTTCCTTACCTGGAACATGGAAGATAAGCTGCATTTTGTCATAAGTCACGCTGCTGTAAGATGTTCTTATCATATGCTCTAAGATTTCCTCTAATTCTTTTCTTCTTAATGTATACAAAAAAAAGACAAATCAAACAAAGCTGAATGTAAGTAAGAAAGGGGATACACCTTCTTGGAAACGTGTTCCTAAACATCCTGTAATGATTCTGGAAGAGGAAAAACACAGCTAGAACGAAATGTCTCCCACAGCTGTGTTTTTCTTTCCCCTGAGCCACATCTGCTTCTTTCATCACAAAGGTAGGGGCATGGTGGGGGTGGGGGCAGATTTTCAGGAGCAAGAACATCAGGATCTGTGTTTTGCAGCATGGTGCAGGTGGGCAGCCCGATGGAAGTCAATGAAGCTGTTCCTGTGTGTGTTTGACACTTGCTCGAATGTCTATAGCTGCATTGTAGCTCGTCAAATGCATTTTGATTCTTCTAATAGATAGTATTATGTGCTGTTTAAATTAATTTATGCTCATTTTGTGGGCAGTGAGTATATGGAATATAATCCTGGAGTGAAGAGAATTTTTTACACTTGGCGTGTGGATATTCTTGCAATATGAAAGACCCTGTAAAGCAGCTGCTGGGTTGGTTTCTTGCACTTTAGCTTGCCTCCTTCCCACTGTCACAATCCATACAGCAGAATGTGTTGAGTGTATTTGGTAGGATGAGGTCAAAAAAATTGCACTTAGAAAATTAAAACCTTAACTATTTTGCTTAAAGATGATGATTAATCCTACCAGGACTCCTATTTATTAACTCTGATAAAACACCACAAGATTATGAACTCATGACTACTTCCAGTTCTGAACAGAAGGTAAAGAATGAGTACATATCTGAAAATTAATTTCATTGATAAAATCTGTCACCAGTTGAAGACAGTATCTGTGAAATCAATGTGATAAGAGATTTCTTGTCTTACACCGCTAACTGTGCCTGTAACCTAAGAACTTTGTCAGCAGAATTGGCAACTTTAATTACATTGGCATGGCCATTGGAGTATTTGAGTGTCAGATGATTAGAATTGATGAACCTTTGGTAATGAAAAGCCCTAAAGGTTAGTCAGTCGTATTTACATAGTTGAAGACAATCTGAATTAATTGATAAGGGTTTTTTTTATTTCAAATTTTGTTTTATTACTCAGCTCAAGACAAAAGTAAAATTTCTCTGTGTTCCATCCAGTTAAGAGTTTTATTTAGATGGGATTACAGATTTCGAAAGTGTTTTCTACTCCTTCAGTCATCCATTATAATAAGTTTGATTATGCCCTTGTTTATGCCCTGCATCACCCCATTGACTTCTCTGGCTTAATGCAATTGTAAATGAGGGAAGAGTATGGCTTCATAACAGCAATGACAAATGCTGTATTAGTGCAGTGGCTGAACTGGCTGCCAAGGCATGCAGATATTTCAGTCATTTCATTGAGTTAATGCTGTTACAGAAAAGGCAGACATGAAGACAGTAATTTTAGCAATTAAGATGGTCTGAATGTGAAGTGATTCATAATATGCTTGTTTCTATCTCATCAAAGCAGATACTAGGTGTTATTATCTATGAATGCTAAATACAGTGATTAATTACACTGATGTACAAGAAAACAAGATTACTTGGAGTTTTATGATAAGAAAATGCTGATTCTCTTTGTCACTATAATAAATGGTTGTGTCTTCCCTTTCTTGCCTGTGTTTAGATGCATTGAGATAACTCTAATTACTTTGTAATTAATTACTTTGTAATTAGTTATATGTACAAATGAGTGTGGCCCAACAAATGCATACATTTCAAAGCATCTTTTTTTAGTCCAGTGAGAGTAGGAATTTGGGCTATTAATGTAGATTCATAGCAAAAGAATAGAGAATCAAACACTCTTCCTTTGGGGCCAGGGCTCCTGGCATATAATCTAAGTTCTTGAATAGTGCAAAAATGCTGTCAAATTAGAGACAGTTCAGAAAAAATGTAAGCCACCCACTGTCTTTCAGTAAGCTGCATTAAACAGAGAGAGCTGAATTGGAGATGGAGTCCAAAAATGCTGGATCCCTGTGCCAGGCTGGCAGGTGGCCAGGCTGAGAGTGTTGGGAAGTCAGGGCCCAGCAGGCTTCCCTGGGCCTGCACTTTCAAACCCAAATCACATTTAGTTTAAGTAATTCACACTGCAATTGCACAAGATTGTGCAAGTTCGGCGGTGCTAACCGGAATATACACACACTGAAATTATCTAGATGGGGAAAGTAACTAACTTCTCTCTACTCAAGAGGTTATGAGATGGGTTAAATTTTAACTCTGTTAGTCTGTGGGCTCCAAAAAATGCCATTTTGTCCCCCATTTCCCTACAGGCACACTCAGGCTGCTGTAACACAGGGAAGCCGCCTAGGCTGGACCCACCACATTGTACACAGAGGCAGAGGGAGGCTGCTCACAGCTGCAATTTCACATAGTCATTAACCACGTAATCTTTAATTTTATCCACTGTCTAGTTGCTCTAGTGGCAATATGGAGTCAAGTTGTTCTTCAGAAAGAATGCGGGTAATGTTATTCTTAACGCATAATTCTGTATGGCCATGGGAAGCTCTTTTGTTTGACTCTGGTGGCCAGCTATTCTATGGCTCATTCTCAAACAGCACGTTGTCTTCAGAGGCCAATGTTTCTCTAGAAAGTGGACGTGTCAGAATTTCATTGTCAGTTTATAGGCAACTGTCTTCAGATCTCAGTCACATCAGTCTGAAATATGCCTGAATCGATGCCTGTCTAATAGGCATTAAAACCTTAATTTTGGTTTTATATATGTGAAACTGAGGGGAAAAATAAAGCAGCATCTCAAAGAGCAAATAGGCTATTTTGGCATGTGTGTGATGTGAATGTGTTCTGCAAGCTGTTGGAAAGCTACTGAAGACCATCTTTTTACAAAATATTTATTTTAAAAGAAGTAAAATGTACAAATGAAGTCCATTAGCTGGGCGAATAGCTATGCATACTATGCATTTATATAAAATATATATACATATAAATTTACCATAATATACTGCCGTTTACAATAACAAATAAAGTGGCCTGGAAGATGACTGAAAATAGAACAATATGATTGGGGGAGTTAAACCCTGATTTGCATCTAAAAAATGTAGTGTATGCTCATTTATGTGCAAATGTAATGGAAAAAGGCTGCAGGTAAAGTGGCAAAAGCCTAAACAAAATAAACACTTAATTTTCTTTTATTGTACTTGGTGACCATTAATAATATTATGGTACTAAGGCAGAAACATTAAACTAAGCAGGGGAGCAATAAATGTTCCTAGACTGTGCAATGCTGTTGATATCAGTGGCTAATAGCTCCAGAGTTCACATAAAATGCAGATTGAAGTACAAAGAAGATGTTTAGTGGAGTCAGCAGTGGCAGTGAACTGTTTACAGGTGAAACTAATAACCAGAGGGCAGACACAGCAGGGACATTTTCTGCAAAAGATATCAAAAAGGAACTTTTTGAAGCACTTAATCAGGCTGTCTCTATCCTCAGGGAAAAGATTTGGTAATCCCAGTTTATTTCTCTTCAAAACTGGCTTTTGAAATAATTAATTATAATGTGCTGTGTTTCCATCTATAAATATCACGAAAGATGCGAGGAGTACGGGCTATGTTGATATAAAAAAAGCTCACATTGATTTAAGAACATCATGCTGAAGTTATGAGAGATGGCTTGATATCACACTATTGGGTACGTGAATGAGAAACTGGATTTGGGGTTAATGAACCGTGATTGAGTTCCCTTGCTGTGACATACAGAAGAATGCAATGCTTGGCAGCGGTCGTATTGTGTATTGTTTTGCCTTGCAGATCTGGATGTTAACTGTTTCCCACATCTTTATGTGAGAGACCATAAAGAAAATACTGACTGCAGAAGAAATAAATAGCCATATATTTAACTGAAGACAGATTTCCTCTTTTCCTGTGCCATTCGTTCTGAATGGGTATGGGCAACAAAAGTACAAACTTAAGCAGTGGTGGATGACATCTGTCGTAAGAGTGATGTGACTTAGCATTGCAAGTAGAATAACTAGCATTAAAATAAATGTAAAATTATATTAATATTGAAAACACTCATTCAAGTCCTGAAGTCAAAAACGGTTAGAGGAAATATTTTTTTTCTGAAATGTTATCATGTTAAAGATGGTGTATCATCCTATTTTTTGGACATTTTGTTGAAAAATAAAATCTGTATTTATTGGCCAAAATGAGAGGTAAAGTATCATCCTTTTACCTGTCCACTCATTGATTTTGATCAGCGTGTACATTTCTTTTTTTTTTTTTTTTTTCTTCTCTGTTGAATTGATTTACAATTGGAAAAGTATGATTGGTAACCTGAGTAATTAAGGTATCTTGTCCATGGGCACAGCTGCACTGAGTGCTGATTAGAGCATCCCTCCAAATGCGTAGTTCTCCAAGACAAGAACATAGTTCAGGGACTGAGGTACTAGCAATAATTAAAAACAGTGGGACAAACAAACTAAATTGTACATGTTATTTGTGCTCCTACCCAGGTCTGCAACTAGCTGCTTGGTTGGGTTTGTCAATGCAAGAGGAAGCACAGGGCTCAAACAGGGGATTTCTTCTGTGAGCATTCAAAGACCCAGGGTGCAGTTATCCTTCTAAATACCTCTGGCTTCATACGTGTGTACCTAGGAAGAATAGGGAAAAGACAACCAGTAGTAATAGACATGTTGTTTAACCCAAGGGCTGATCTAGAATTAGAAGTAGATACAAGTCTCTTACAAGTAAATGGGTTAAAGTTTAAGTTATTAGGATTTCAGACAACTTCTACTTGCTGCTGTGATGTTTAACCTGGTTTGTCTCCAGAAGATAATCTTAGCACTGCCTTGTCAGCAGTGTCCAGGGCCCCCTGCCAACAGGAACGGTGCTGCTGGCTCCTGGAGATCTTCCTCAGTCCTCAGGGCTGAGCGATCACAGCTGGCCATCACCAGGGGTCTGCCAGCCCCAACCCAAACGAGTGCAATGTGCAAACTTGGCTGGGACGCAGCTTTATCTGAGCTGATTGGAGGGTGCAACAGGGGTCAGATTGGGTTTTCTGCAGTCATTCATTAGCCAGGTTAGTGGTAAAAACACTATTTTATGATTATCAGAGGAGAGGCTCGTTTTCCTTTCTACGCCCTCAGACAGATAGTCTCTCTCTTTGCAGTCCTTCATTACCTTAACTTTCCCTAAATGCTTTTGGAGCTGACTTACCTCTCGAGGCCTCTTGTGAAGGGCTGGCCGGGCTCCCTGACCGGCGGTTAGTGTCAGGCTCAGCTCCCTGTTTGCTTGAAGGGGCACTGGGAGGCATTCAGACCACTTCTCAGGCTCTTCCGTATGCTTTAGGAAAATGATTCATAAAAAACAGAATGAATCTCACTTCATTGCTGTCCTTCCTTTAAAATACCTCTTTACTGCTCCATGTATTGAAGAAGAAATGGTTAGATTAGGGTGGCTCCTGTTCTCTGCATATTCTGTTGCCCCAAATCCACAGTTTGTACTGCATTGAGGTCTCTGGATAATAACTGGAACTTTTAGATCCTAATATAGTATAATGAACTAAAAGTAATTTCATCCTGCAGAACTGGGAACAAAATTCTTGGCAGTGTAGGGGGAAAAGATACACATCACTTTCAGGATCTATATAATTTTCCTTTGGAGCAGAAAATACATCCCAGTGATAAGTATTTAATGTTTCCTCAATGGCAGAAAATTCTCCTCTGCCTTTCAGAAGTAGGTGGCTGTCCTTAGCTTACCCCGTGGTAGGACTGCAGCCCTTTGTTTCCATTAAGTTTTTACAACAGGATGGCAAAAAGCATCTCTGGGAGGACTGGAGCTTTGTTACATGCTCTGGCAAAGTTCAGTTGCCTGGAAACTGCTTGTGAATTTGGGTCAAAGTTTCCTTTTCATTTCAAGGGAAAAAAAAAAAAAAAAAAAAAAAAAGAGCTATATTATCCTGGGAGAAGGAGATGATTTTGTTCTGCTTTTATAAGTTCCCTCCTCTGCCTCAAGAGCATCACAGCCTCTGAGTGATAGGTCATTATGTTGCACAGGGCATCCCAGTCTCTCCTGTTGACTCTCTTCTACTTTGTATAAATAATTGATGATCCACTGGTGCAACAACAGGAATCCAAATCTCCCACTATAGCGCAAGAAAATCTTCCTGGGTAATTAAGTATTCTGTGCAAAGAGGGGAAGCCTGAACACAAAGAAACAGTGAGACCCTCACCCTCAGTACAAGAACCACTTAACTCCAGCTTTCTCAACTGATCACTTCCAGTTGCATCCCCTCAGTTCATCATTTTTATTCAGACTGCACTGGGATATCTCCAGCATTCCAGGTCTGAAGCTTTCTGTTAATTTTGCTCATGGCATAGAAATAAACTTCTGGCCTCTGGAAGAATGAGATTCTTATAGTGGTAAGCAGCTGCAGTGCACTGTCACACCAGTACAAGAGGAACTTGAGTAAAAGGTAATATTCTGCACACATTTTCTGAAAGTTAGACATGTTAAACACTGCACGAGGAGACTGAACACACCTGTTCAGACCCCAGGACATGATATATCTGAATAAATAGAACCCTCTTTGGCATGGATTAGCTCAGGATTTCCAACGCTGTCAGTCTTAAAGGAGCCTGTGAGCTTTTAACATAGCAGGATGTTTGCCAGCACATGCAGCCATCTTTGTGGAGTTCAGTCACTCTAATTTTTGAAATGGGACTTCATGAGCAGTGGCCTGACTCTCTATATTTGTGTTCTTAATCATTCTGGTGTGCTGCATTTCACACTTTTTGTTTTTATGCCTTCTTACACTGGTTATGTGACAGCACTTGACTTTCAGTTTCTATTCGTAAAAGCAGGAAGCATTTCAAGAACATTGGCACTTAATACACTACAGGTTACAGGTCTTGACTTTAAGCCAAACTGTTGTTGTTTTTGGCAAGTGTATATCCCTCTGAACCTGCAGCATTTGAAATATTAATGCAGTGGAATTAAGTAGGTGGTTCCAGCTCAACAGACTGATTCTGCTGGATCAGCTGTCCTTCAGAAGTCTAAATGCGGTCCTTCCATTTAGGCCTTTTTCATCTCATTAGTGATGTAGGACTTCCTTGCAGAGGTCAAGAGGTGGCTTGACCCTCTTTTGCTCTTAGCAGTGCCCACTGAATTTGTATAGATTCGAATGAGAACTTCACATGGAAATGTAGGTACTAAAACAATGTTTCAAAAAATGGCACAGATGCTGCTAATTCTTGTGCATCTGATTGTGAAAATAAGACAGTGGTGTTTCCAGAGCTCATTGTGCCCTGATAGGCAGCTAAAGGATTCTTATCTATAGCATCGCCGTTCCTCATCATCATTTGGATTCTTTCGACTACCAGCACAATGTATCTAATTTCAGAGCTGAAAAGTATGCCTGTTTGCAGCAGGAACAAATGTTATGGTTGAAAATGTTCTGGCAATTGTTTTGTTAACGTTCAGAGGAGAACATAGTGAAGTTCTTCCCGTAAAATTGTTGGCTCAAATAGTTAAAAATAATAAAATATGTTTTTCTCAATAACACAGGCAAATGTGACCTCAGCTTAAATGACTGGATATACAGTTACTCTTACAGTGTCCTAATTCTGATTATGGACCTGCAATTCTTTGTCAGAACTTCTGCCCTGAGGAACTTGCTGGTGAATTCATTTCAGAAGCCCTCTTGAGGACACGGATGGTTGGACATCTTTGACCAACTACAGAAAGAAAAATTTGGTTATCTACTTCTGTAGTACATAAAGCCCAGCAGCACAGAGAATTTGTATTAGCATTAAATGAACTCTCTTCTTTTACTGATGTGTTCATCTTGTGTCTTGTGTCATCTCTGATTCCATGTGTGGTACAGTGCTTACAATTTACAGCTATAAAACTACCAGAAAGTTAGCACAAGTGTGCTTTAGTATTTATTATTAGATATAGTTTCTATTGGATGTATCGCAGAACTGAAAATGGGTAGGAATGGAGACCAAAACTGTGAGACATGACTGTGGTGTTTAAGTGAAATTCATCCCATGGTGAAGATGAGAGGTTCAACGTCTGTGAGCCACTTACACCCTGCTGTTATCCATGTCTGAGGACAGAAGGGGAAATTTAAACACTTCCCTGTCGGCTTTTGTTAACATTGAATTTCTCACAGCTGTGGACTCTGCACTGACAACGTTCATCATTTGGTTCACAGCTTCCCTTTCTGCAGAGGTTCTCATAATACCATGCTGCACAGAAAAGAACTGAGGGGTTAAGTATCAAAGGAGTGGAGTAGAGAAGGAGGAGGAGGAAAGAAGTCATGTCGGAAATTATAGATGTCTGGCCTCTGGAAGAATGAAGTGTAACAGATTATTTATAGTTGTACAGAACTGGAAGTCAAATACAGCCAGAAATCTGCTGCCATTGTCAGGGGAAACAGGATCTGGCCCTGCACAAGGATCTTATCACCAGCTGAACTAATTCAAGTTGCTCAAACGTGGACTGGCTGCTGAGACTTTTTTAATTTTACTCTTGGCTCTTCTGCTATCTTATGAGTCACAGGTCTTTTACTGGCTTTGTTTTACAGATCTGAGAGCAAGGGAGTGACAGTGTTTACCTACCTCACATGGAAAATGTGAGGCTTAATTAATGTCTGTAAAGACCTGGTGGATCATCCACCAAGAAGCATTACATCTGTGCTGTGCTATTCTTATCCACTGCCTAAAGATCTCCGTCAACCTTTGCTTACCGTCTAACAACCTTTTTAAACTGAGTAAATGCTATTGGAAACAGCTCGAGTTTAATAAGTTACATGTTTTTCAGGGCTGATGTCGTGAGGACACGTGTTAATTATGGGCCCAATAAAACTGCATTATGGTGCTTTCATATCAAGTACCAGAAGTTGTGCAGCCCTGCACAAATTGCAGAGCGGCACTTTGAAGTGAGAATGCAGACCTAGCAAGCACGAACCTGTGAATCTGGGCTCACTGAGTGCAAGATGAACTCTGATAGCAGGGAAGGAGAAACAAAAGACATTTTCTCAATTGTTTATGCATCAAGGCTATGAGTGTTTTTCCAAAAAAGCAGTGGAAAACAGGAAATTCTCATTGATAGGAAGAAATATGTCTAATTGGCATTGCTGATACCTTGTGGAACGACTTGAATTATTTATGATGGTAAAATCATTGTTTATACTGTGCTCACAAAATGGATGTGAGGAAGGAAGTGTGGAGAACTGTGTATTGGACACAATCATCATTTATTTTTAGGAGTATTCTTGAAAGTCAGAAGCACAAAGGTCTTCATATCTAATCTATATTTATGTGTCCATGTATATGGCTCAATGCAGTAATTATCAAAGATCAGGAAGTGGTGCCAGTAGAGATAGAATAGAGGGAAATGAGAGATGACTGTCTGACAAACCCCAAAATAGGACGGGTTACTCTTTGTACACTTGTTGGTGCCATGCAGAGAGGAGAATGGTGCTCTTCAGTGGTACCTCATTTTGGGATGCACGTTGTGGGTAATGCGACATCCCGAATTGTACCACAGGAGTTTCTAAAAATCCTAAGATACAATTTGTAACCTCCCAGTATGCCCCTCCCCCAGCGTGAAGCGTGTCTGTGTTGCATGTCGCTGTGCTGGCGGAAGACGAATTGAGCAGTGAGCTGGAAGCTGGTGTTTGCCCACAGACCAGTGACCATAATGCGATTACATTCAGTGCGTGTGTACTGTGGCCAGCACCAAGCCTGTGTCACATCAGTACTTCTGAAACTGGTATCACTCAGGGATGCTGGAGTGTGAACGTCCTTTGTTACTGAGAAAAGCTGCCTAAATAAGCTGAACTCCATGCAGAAACCTGCAGACAATGAAATTAAGCCCTTCTCAAGTGCTGCTTCTTGTTCTGGCCTTCCCAAGCCATTCCCCTTGACCGATCAGTTAAAACTACTGCATTTATGATCTGTGTAAATGAATTTCAGAAGTCAGTCCTGCTCTTTTTTTCCTAAGTGAATGAGCCCCATGGGCCTCCTCTGACCAAACTCCCTGCAAAATTATTGAACTGTGTTCTTTAGAGCTGGTTCAGGAGTGTATGAACTGCATCTCTGAGTGGGAGGCAGCTCGTGCCCCTGCATAGATTTGAATGAGACAGAAAGATGTTAACGTTGTCCTCGAGCTTTCTCTGTCCCCCACTGTCATGGGACATGGGCTTGCAAGCAGGAAGAGTGGTGAGGAGGCAGGGAATCAGCCGCAGGCTGCAGATCTCTCTGTTTGTTTTAAGGGTGTGCTTGTCTGAGCCCTGTTCCTAAGCAGGCTTCCGCCTTTGCTTGTGACGTGGGTCATCCCCAGTGGGTCTGCTGCCATTACGTGTTTCTGTTAGGAGGTAACACATCTCCTAAGTGGCTTAAAAGGGCACAGATACAAAATAAAGACCTTTGTCTGAATCCATGGTAAACAGTTACTGCTGCTTGACATCATTTGGCAGGAAATACAGAATGTGTGTCTCATATTTAGAGGCTGGGGATGCTCACAAACTCAGAAGGCTGAACTGGAGTCAGCTGAGTGTGTTGTGCCTGGTTTAGGGGGCTTTGGGGTGGGAATGGACTTGTTTTTCCAGTCTCTGAAAATAATGAGCATTATTACACATTCAGAGATTATTTAAGGAGATTCTGTCTTGATTTACAGACCTCTCAGAAACTCTTCATAATTAATATTTTTCCAAAAAGAAGCTGAGGGAAGTATCTGTACTTGTTTTCATCTCCTTGTATTTCTTGAGATATATGATAATGACTCATTTTCAACTAAGAGCCATCAGAGATAAATTCCATCTTTCTCCATGAGAAAGAACAGAGAGTGTTAAGTACAACTTCATTTCCCCAAAGTGGTAGAACGGGGTTTTATGAGCTAATCCAAGGCAATGCACCTGTTGCCCCTTATTGAAACCCTCAGAAGCCTTTCCTGGGTTACAGAAAAATCCTTTAAAAATTTTAATGTTTAAGCTATATAAATGTTGCAAATATTGCCATCTTCTTTAAAGAATTTGATAAATGTTGAAATGCTTGAAATTTGCCTTTTTTTCTAAGTTACTATAGAATGTACTTGATTGGCCAGCTAAAACACAAAGCTCTCAGTGGGTAGGTGATAATTTTCACTACAAGCAGAGCAAAAAAGATTGATTTCCTTTTCCTGAATCAGATAAATAACTTATTTGAGGGGAAAAATTGTTCATAAGTATTTTGAACGTCTTTAACTATGACTACATGGGTGGGAATTCTTTTTTTCTTGAATTTGCAGCAAATAATCAGTGTACTGTAGGTGCTATAGCAAGCATATAAATAAAAAATGTTTAAGGAGCTGAAAATCTTTTGACTGTATTCAGGAGCAAAGTGAAATAGAGCTCTCAACTTTGATCACATAAAACCTGAAGTGGAGGATTTCAGGCATACTCAACTGGGCTGGGAAATGCTTTATGAAACTTCTTGTTTAGTCCACGAGACCAAACACTGAGTCAATATTTAGACTGAGGGCTGGGTCCTCAGCTGGCAGAAAATCACAAAGTTTCACTGGTGGAAGCTGGAGCTGGACAGATTTTGCAGCCCCAAGCTCTCGTGGTTTTGCTGCTTGCTTTATGGTGCTCTGTTCCAGTTCTATCTATAATTTCCGACACCCGGATTCAAGGTAGTACACACAGTCTCAATTTGCAAGAATATGAAGTGTGACCAAGTTCCCTGCTGTGTGATTTTTTAGAAAGTGTCCTGAAAATAGTGGGTCTAGAGGCCCTCGGACTATAAGGCAAAGAAAGCAGACCCCAGGCTGATCATCTCAAACAATATGGTTTACACAGTGATGTCAAGATTTTTGCAAACATATGGCTAAAGATGTTCTAATTTATCCCAGTGGAGAATGTGATCCCAAATATTAGTCAGGAGACAAAAATGAACACTGTTTATCCAATATATGTAATCTCCCACTCTCCGAGATGACTGTTCCTATGGAGATTGCCTGTCACTTCTGCGAGCTCATCTTACATTGGTGTAGAAGGCTCCTTACACTTGAGATCCACAGGATGTTGACTCTTTTCCATTTACTTTGGAGACAGCAAATTTTGGCAGTAGAGCAGCTTCAAGTGCCAGTTGGCACAAGCCTTGACACAGCTGTAGCGATGGGAGAAGAATTCACTTATGAACAAATCTTCCTATTTGAACCCTGTGTTACCATCCTGATAGCTTTAGAATGTGCTGAAACGTCTTTCCTCAACTCAGAGGATGCTTCCAAAGTTAAGGTTTCTGGAAGTCAGAGTCCAGAAGGCAGCCAGTTAACAAGTCCCTGCTTCTCATTGCTCTTGAAATGTTGGACTCCATTCCCATTCCCTCTTTAAATGCCATTCCACCTTGCAGGTGTTCAGGGACCTATAGTAAAAGTAGGTATATGCTCCACACAATTCTGTGAATTGCCTACCAGAGCTGCAAGCACCAGCACATTGCTGCTGTCCTCAGGTGCTTTGTGCTCTCTCATATATCTACGGGTTACTGGTAGGACTCACGGGGGAATGCTGTGTATTATCCAGCTTTGCCTTGTGAGTCTGTGTTCCGCTGCTTAACCTGGGCGTTGCAAAAACCCTTCTTTTTAAAAACTACTGAGTGGAGAAGGCTGTGTTTCTGATTAGATTCTTAGGCTGAAACACAGAAAGCAATGGATTCAGGTCTATACAAGAATGATCAACAAGAAATGCAATAATATTTCTTTTATTAAATTCAGTCTGTTCATATTAAACTTGTTAGAAGCATCCCAAAATAAATATACACTTTAGCAATACTGCAATAATGCATATATTTTCATTGCCATGGGTTTATCCCTCTTCTGCTGGATTTTCTTCTAGACACAAGAGATTAAGAGAATGCAGCCTCATTTGAAACCACTGCCCTGAGCTCAACCCCTCCTTCTGCTTTTGTCTCCCACTGGAAAAGGCCCATTGTAATCTGGTAAAGCAACTTTAACAGGGAACTTTTTGTATAAAAGAACGTATTCCATCCTGAAATCTTTTCTAGCTCTCAGTCTCTAATCATCTGCAAATCAATCCTTTTCCTTGCATTACTCTTGCTGTCCTGCCACAGGTGGTCTCTGGAGATCTGGAAGAATAGAGCAGTGTCTTCCCCAGAGGGAAAAGAATGATAGAAGCTGAGCTAACTGAGAAAACAGGGTTCAAATTTAGCAGAATTGAATGGATTCATCAGTTTCCTGCTCTTTATCTGCATGGTCAGAATGAGGAAATGCAGAAATCAACATTGCCATACCTAAACAAGAGAGAAAACTGATTTACAAAACAGGAAACTGTATTTGTCACATTTGTCTCATTAGCTCAATCCTTTTGCTGTGTGCATGGATTGCTTTGTGTTTACCGTGTCCTGGAGCCTCCTTCACCCCCCAGATCAGACAGCAGTGGGGCTTAGGAGAGAAGGCTGCTGTCCCTCGTGGCCTCCAAGAGAGGAAGAATGCTTGATCTGCGCTGGATGTTTACTGTGCATTTAGAAAATAGTTAGGTTTCAAAGTCTTCTAAGAGTTTTCACTGGTCATGATCTACACCATGGTAGGAACAATAAACTGTCAGCTAGAGCCATATTTATCTTTATGTATAGAATATCCTAACTTGGAGACCTGTCAAAATCTGTCTAATGTAAGTCTGCTGGTTCCTGACTCAAGTCCCGGGAAGCCCATTTTAAAGCCTGGTTTACAGCTTCTTGATTCTCTCCCTCCCAAAAGCGGCCTAACGGTGAATGTGAAGTGTATCATAATGGATGTTTTCCCTCAAATCCTTCAGCTTTAAATCCTTTCTTCTTCTAATTCTAGTGTGAGTTCATCTCACATTTCCCCTTTTGTACTATTATCTGCTGTCTACAGAGACGTAGATTTGATCTAGTAAGAAAGCTCTGTGTGTCACAACAGATACTTTACACTTCCTTAAGGCCTCTATTTGGCAATAAACAAATAAATAAAGTCAGCATCTGAAAAACTTCCCAAAGACCAGATTTTTTTTTTTTCCTTTTGACTTTACAAAGAAGCCAAGGAAGATAATGCAACAGTAATGTGTTCATAAATCGGAACCACTGTAAACATGCTTAAATCAGTGTTTATGTGAATGTACTCAGTTTGACAACTTTAATTTAGAGGCTCATTGCTCTTTGGATCGTTTTCAAACACTGCCATCGTATACCTGGCCAGGTGTAATACTGGCTTCACAGCTGGCCAGATCCTACTGATTTTTTCTATTATTTGGAAGCTGCTAAGGAAAATTAGTCCCTTGACTTTGCATGGATCAAAATAAAATTCCAAGTTCAAAAGAGTCACAAGTTCAACTATCTTCCAAAGACGTTAATTTGTACTCCAGCTATTCAGGGGCACATCAGCATTTCATTTCCTAGCTACCCTGGTGATGTGGAACGGACTGAAAGTTTAAACTTACCTTTGAGTTTGTTTGAGTGCCTTGTGATTTTTAAATGAATTCATGAGTTAGATATCCACTTTGTTTGAAGTTTTTTAATTTACTGTTGTTACAGAGGACATATCTTAGCCATAGACGTTTTCATCAGGATTACAAGCCTTTTCTTTCCTCTTGTTTAAATCCAGCAAATTTCTGTTCATTCCCAGTAGTGGAGATAAAAGAAGTGGCATTTGTATTGCCACCAAGGAGATTGATCGATACAGGAGATAGCGATCCAATTATGCAATTTGATATGCAGAGTCATTTCATACCAGAGTGACCTGATGGGATGCGCAGTTGATGGTACCTGCACTTAGGACTCCAAAGCCTCCTCTGCTGCTTGAGGAGCTCTCAGTTAGCATCTTGCAGAAACAACATTCAGGTCCCCTCTAACTCTTGTACAAGGAGAGTGATAGCGACCAGCAGGCAGCCATTTGACTGTAAGTATTTTCACATTTCTTGAACTCTACTCAAAAAGGTGGCAAGGTATCCAAAGCACTCTAGTTTGGCCTTTTGTGCTGTGAGTACTCTCTATTGGTGCTACAAAAGTGATACTTATTGACAGTAGTCACTCAAATCAACAAGGATTTTTTTTTTTATTATTGTTCCTGGTAATTTATAGTTCATTGCTTCTTTTCTTGCACAGATTAGGCTCCCCATAATAATCAGCAAATCCTTTTTTTTTCTTTTCTTTTCTTTTTTTTTTTGAAACGAACCCTTTTAAATCTGTGGTTTCCTCTCACCTCAGTATAACTCTCAATAGTATTGGCCTTGCAGAGCAGAGGGAAGGAGAACTTGGAATCTTCTTGTTAATGACCTTCAGCTGACCAACATTTGATTTAAATTTTATGGGTATAACATGTTGTTAATCACACAGCTATTTGCATTTATGGCCTGCAGCCATCCTTCCCTGGGCTATGATCTCTTTCAATCTCATATTAAGCCAAGTTTGGCTGGCTGATATCTGGATGTTAGATTTTCTAGCCTTGTAGAATATGGGTGCCATGGGAAACCGTGTTTGTGGCTCCTGGGTGCCACACTCACCTCCCATCCACTACAAAACTGATTCTCCAGAAGCTGTTGGTTATTGTTGCACTTGCTGAGGTGCTAGAGTTTAGATGAGAAAATTTATGTGATGTATAGGGTGAAGCCAAAAGAAGACAAACTTTTACAAGCCCCGTTGTAATCGCTCTAGGGAAGCAGGGAGAAGTGAGTGGGAACGGGGATAGGAAACAACCAGTTGCCTCATATTCACCCCTTGCCTCATATTCCATGAATATGGAAAAATATGAGATGAGTTGAAAGAAAGGTCTTTTCTGTCTTGGGAAAGGTAAGATGCTTTTTCAGGGGAAGGCAACGAGGGACAAAGAATAAAAGAAAAAGTGTCCCTTCCTCAGGTGTGGCATGGAGGCAGAAGTTTGGAAGGGTGATGCTCTATAGAGAAGCTGGTGGAGGAGGAAAGCAGTTCCTTTGTTTTCTATTAGTTTGAAAAAAGCTTAGTGACCTCGTTGTAGCAAAATGTCCTTCTACAGCAAAATGACCTTCAGGTCACTGGAAGCTGCCCAGGCAGTGTTCCCACTCCTGCAGGGGAGCGCTGGATCACAGGACTAATCACTTTTGCCAAAATGTGTGTGCCATCAGGGTTATCAACATTGCCATGTTAGAAAATATTTAGTGTTTCAGAGATTTTTTTAAATCTAATTGACTCATTCTGAAGAGATCGATGTAAAGGGTATAGAAAAGTACAATTTTATTCCCAGAAGAGCTAAACTGTCTACTGTATTCTGTGAAAGTCAGGTATTTACTTTTAGCCCAAGGCCATAGTTAAATACAGAATCACAGTGACGGTCCTGGATTCCTTTGTGTTTAAAATGGTGAAATAGGGATGCCAGGCAATGCTCTAAACAAGGCACTAGAGTGGTTGGGCCTAATGGAAGAAATCTTAAGTATTTAGTGTGTACGTAAGTGACATGTGGAAAGATATATTTTATTTTCATTTATATGTTTTTATCAACCAGACATACTGAAAGCTTTAATAATTAATGAACATTTTTTATTGTTTCTCATGAAAAAGTCATGTTCAGTTTGTTGTGTGATGGGTCTCACATGGCAGTGTTAGGACTGCAGTTATGTTGAATGCTGTGTGATGTACACTATTCAAAGTTTAATGAGCAAATTCTAAGACAAAGAAAAACATTATGAGCTTATCAAAAATTGGTTCTTCTTATTCAGCCTGGGGCATTATAAACAATTTATTTAAGTGACATTAAAAGCACTTATTCAGCCTCTCCCAACATCTACTACAAAAGATTCATTGCCAATAGATTTGATGGAGAAAAATGTTTAAAATAGTGTTCATAAAGGTATGTTGTCCAAAACGTAAAACCTGCACACTTGAATTTTAAAATACTTAATGTTAGTTTAAATCTGTTCCCACTGAGGTCAATGGAAGTTTAGTCACTGACTGATTTCACTGGGAACAGAGGCCAAAAGTAAGCACCTCTTAAAATCCCACACAACAATTTCTGGCACACAATTGTGGCAGCTACCAAGACAGTTCATTTTTCTCCATAACACTGAGCATTATCCGCATTATCCTCTCCTTTTTTTTTTTTTTTCATTTTGGACAAATTTTCACTGGAGGCACTGGAAGTTTGACAGAATAAGTTCAACACTCGTAAGACAGTAAGACCTCAGTTAGTGTGTCTAAGGTGCATAAGTGAATCTGTGAGTTAAATTTGTTGCAGTTCGTACCAGGAAAAGTTTGTCTCTATGCAATTGTGAAGCCATTAAACAAGTGTAAAAGGGTTTCAAAAGAAGGATGACCAATCTTCAGTGAGATCTGAAGGTCAGAATTTACTCTACTTCCCCAAATAACACAGAACACCTAGCAACTGAATAGTCTTTAAGGTGCCCATTTCACTTAAAATATTTCTTAAGAATGCAAAAATGGAGATTTGTAATGGAAGCACCTTGTAGCTCCTGGACGTGGATGCTGCATGTGGTAAAGCCAAATTTTGGATGCAGTTGCCAAAAGCCATATGACCACTGCTTTATACTAGGCTGAACTTGTCCGCAGACTCACTTATTAAAGGGCTAATAGTGCTCTATGTGAAATTTTGATCTTCAGCTCTGAACACTGCCAGGGGAGACATCAGCTGGCAGCAGATGTGGAAAGCTATTCATGTTGGCAACTCAAACAGCTTGGCTGGGGAAGCTTGCGCTATAACTCCATAAATAAATAAATAAGCAGTCAGAATTGCATTAAGTAAACAAAGATTCTCCTGCACCAAATTCTTCTGAGATATTTTGTATTACTTACAATATTAGGCTGAGTTTGAGTGTTTTCAAATTTTCTGCACTCCCTTTTGGTTTGTAAACACTGAATCAAATTATTTATATACAAAAAAGCACAAAGCACCTGAAAACGTTAGCAGTGTTTCATCTTCATAATAAAAAACCTTCTAGGCTCAAGAATGTAGTCTTTAGAAAAGACTTGTCACGTACAGCAAATGTCGAACAAATTTTATTGAATTTTATAAAAACAGGTGTTACTGAAGATTCTTGTTCATATCTGCAGATTTCAGGTGTTGTTTTCAGGTATTATTTCATCAATGTTACTTTCAGTGATAGCTTTTTAAAACTAGCGAGTGAGTTACTTCAAAGACGGCTTCATGACAAAGTGATGGGTGCTATCTTGCTCCCCAGTGAAAGATAACATTCAACAAGGCATAACTGGAAATCTTCACTTTTCTTTAAGGAACTAGAAAGATGTAAAGAACCATGAGAAAATCTTCTGTCAAGTGATGTCCAGTGCGTTTCCTTCTATTGCTGATGTAGGCAGTGAGCCTGGGCTCTGTGGTCTGAGGAGGGGATCTGCCTCACAGCCTCAGCAGCTGAGTGCCCCTAATGGCAGTGTCAGAGAAAACTTTCCCATTTCATAGCTCCACTACTTATGAAATATGGGTCAGTTGCTTTTGCTACGAGTGTTGCATGTCAGTTAATATTTATCAAAGACAAAAATACCCTGCTGTGAAAGAGTAGCATTTGTTCCACTAGTTTCAGAGACCAATTGTGCATGGTTTCCTTTTAGAACTACAAAATAGATCTTGACTGTTTGAGGCTCAGCATCTATTTTGGTACAATCTGTGGGTTTCAGAGAAGCAGCAGGGAATGGGAGAGGAGTTAGGATGCTTGAGAGATGGGGTGTGGGTTAAGAATCCCTTTGTATCTCAAACAGCCATCTGTATTGCACACATGATTTCACTGAGTGATAACGAGCGCGAAGGTTTGAGGCCATCTATCGGAATGGCGGATGTGAGCTTCTGTCAGTTTTAGGTCATCTGAAACTACACCATGGCAGACAAGACCCTATACACCAACCTTGAACCGTCCTGCAATGTTTTTGGTCACAGGGGTCTGTCCCCTGGAGGCAGAGGTACAGGATGGAGGCGATTCAGTGATGCAGGTGGTGGTGCGGCCTAGCCCAGGCCTGAGCCCTGAGAAGCTTCCAGATGCCTCAGTGCCTCAGGGTCAGGCCTCGTGGTAACAACTTTGACCTTTGATCGCTTACTATGAGAGCAAAATGTGTACGTTAGTGTGAAGATAGAAATTTTCAGACCTGACAGTCATTAATAAGGACAAGAAAACTTTGGATAGCTTTATAGAGGTGTAAACATTCAGTATTATCAAAGACATGGGAAACTGCCCAGCAGCCACAGACTTATGGAAATGGAGCTGAGGAACGCGACTGGGTGACGTGTCCCTTCTTCTGCCCTCACAGCTCCTTGCAAGCCACGTGAGTCCCATTTCTCACACAATTTGGTTGGACTGAGCCCTTTGCTCCAGATACAGCTTTTTTTTTTTTTTTTTTTTTTTTTTTTTTTTTTTATTATTTCT
>WBMW01003413.1:3331064-3389427 GCA_013396635.1 Penelope pileata
TTTTGGTGTAAAAGCTTACAGGAGGACAGGGAAGAAGAGATGCATGGAGAATATATTAGTATATTATTATATAGTAATTATTATTTTTTAGCCTTCTTGCATCCCATCCCATCCCTTTTATTTTTTTTTGAAATAGACAAAGCTTGTTGCTGTACTTCAGCATTTTCCCCCAGCAAATAACTGACACATTGCAACATTTCTTTAGAAAATTCTATCTTCTGAGAGAAAATAGTGCTGTAGGATGATGATAATTGACTTTTTAGTGTGAACTACCATAACTTGAAGCACCATATGGGATATGTATCATTGATTTTGACACTTGATATTATTAGTGCCTTTAAATTTGGAGAGTAAAATTTTGTTCAGTTGAGGACTGTGGTGCCTGAGAGACACACATCCTGCAAGTAGATGTACGTAAGCAGGACAAAAGGCAAAGTCATGCAGGCCCTGTTGCATGAAGAAGTGCTGCAAATCCAACTAGGTCTTTGTTTTCTGTGCATGTTGCTATGGAACACAGAAATCATTGCTGTTTTTTTTTATCCTGCTAGTTTCTCTTTGGTGCATTGGTTGGGCAACCATATTACCTGTATATGACAATGCACTCAGGAAGAAATTTGTGTACCTTTCAGGTCAAGCAAATGGCTTTGATAAGGTATCAATATTTGCCTAAGAGGCTGTGTTGGATGCACACCCACTTAGCTGGAATTAAAGGAGTAGGATTTAGGACAGGCGATATAATCCAACTTGACAAACTAGTTAAATATTGACAAGAAGCGGAAGAGCAGCAGCACTCGGGCTGAAGAGAAAAGAGCGGTCTTGCTTTTCTGTTTGAGCACACCCAGGATTTTCATACTCAGAATGAGTGACTGCAGGAGCCCTCATGATCCACCCCCGTACAGCGACCTGCATGGTTCACCATTTCTCCAGCCGTTACAGGTAGGTCTGTGCTCCCAGCAAGGCAGCTCGTGCAGGTACAGCACTGTGAGGGAAAGCTGTGTGGATAACTCAAAGCTGCTTTAACTCCAGGGGATATTTTTATCATGGGCTGCTCAGTTGACTACAGGCTTATGCTGTTCAAAATCTTTTGCAGAAAAATAATCAAGGTCTTTTAGCACAATGTAACATTGCACATTTTCTACTTTATAAATCAGAGTGATTATGCACGTGTCTGTTCATTTAAAAATGTTTATTTACATGGTAGAATTATTATAACACCGTGTTTAAAACCTGCTATTAGCTAATGGAGAGACCTCATTGTCAGAGGGTATTATGAGATTACTGCTTCATTTGCCATAATGCACAGAGATAGTCCAAGGGTTCTGCTTTTTGTTTATGTGTTTGTTTAAATTTATTTACATACTTTAACCCATTCCCTAGCTTTTTATCTTTCAACAAAATCCTTTTATAATCCAAAAGGATGGGCAGATATGCTGCTCCACATGATAACTGAAGAGCTATGTAAATAAAACCTGACATTAACTGCCTTGGATTCCTGTAGTTTCATATTTGGAAATAAGAACATGCAGTAGAGATATGGGAAACAGCCATGTTTGCTTTTCTGAAGGGTAATTAGTCAGCAGCTGGAGCTTTTGGAACAAAATAACAGTAGCCAATCACCTTTTCTCTATTCCCACAACAGCAATGAAATTAGGACATAGAAGAAAATAAATATGTTGGCATTTTTGGTTATTAGCACAAATGGTTTTATAAACAAATAATAGAAACTAAATGGTAACGAGCATAGGAGAGGGAGCAATAAAATATTTACTGTTTATTCTAACATTTAGTCTCCTTGGGAGACATTTCATAAACATGTAATGACATACATGTCAGATATTGATTGTTATTTACCCCCACAAATAGAGCATTGTACTGTACAATTCCAGTGTGCCATATGGCCTGAACATACCATGCAATTCATTAGTGAACATATTACAGCTTTATGTAGCCTCAGAGAAACGTGGCAACGTGATGTAATGCTCATGGACAGTAGCTTGTTGGCTCATTTACCAGTGCTTTAAATGGAACGGTGCTGTGCATATTGAATTTGATGCATGTTGCTTCTATAGCAGGGAAATTCCCTGCCATTTTCTTTTGTTGTAAGTCCCTCAGTATGAATTGTTAGAGGAAAGGAAGCAGGTTACAGAAAGAGGGAATTCTGATGTATATGTGCATATAGATTGCGCTTAATCTACATCACCTAGTTCTGCAAACATGGGGCACAAAACTGAATTCCTGCCTTGTTCCTAGGCCAAAATCCCAACCTTGCTGCTTGGTAAAGAACCAAGGAGCTCATCTCACGGTGCTATAGCTCAGGCAACAAGTTGAGAAGAAAGTGATCTAAGACATTATTTCAGTAAGGCTTAATAAGCTGTGACTTTATGGAATCGGGACCATTTAATCAATTTTGCTGCCTTTTAACATGATAACCTTTGGTATCTCAAATAGCTTCAGGTCACTGAAGTGTATCGATCACTGACATTAAGATCTGCTCTTTGATTTTTTATGTTGTGCAAGTTTTCTGAGTGTACTTTAGCATACTGAATGCATGTTTTGCAGTGCCATGCAGCCAGCACTTGGTAAAAAATGAGAAGCAGCCATTGATTACTCTTTGGACACATCCAGAACCCTTCCACATGTAGAGCAGCCTGGGTGTGACTCACTGTTGTGTTACTCCAGTTTTATGCTGTTGCAGCTTTATTGAGATCAGGGGAGTTACTGCGGCTTAACCCAGAATTGCACAGTGATGACATCAGCCTTGTTAATCCAGGAGGGAATTCTGCATATGGAAAGGGTTCCAAACCGAATATAGTGTTCCAGAGAGGAAAAATGGGGCTAGAAATCCAACCAATATAAGGAATTGACATTAGTATATGTAGTAATAAAGCAATGGTATTTTTTCTATAAAAAATTTTGTGATACAATTTAAACAACCCACTTCCAAGAATTATTGAGATTATGAAAGAATATTAGAACAGAAAGATGCGACAAGTGTGCATAGGGAAGAGCAGACACTGATGAATTCAAATGAAAATATTTTTGAATACTTGAAAGAGATCTTTAAAACTTATTCTTAAGGCCTTTGGTATTTCATGTTTTAAGGAAAAAGACTCCAAGATCCTGTACAAATCTTCACAGAGCTTCATGTTTGTTGTGAGCACCTGGGTTGAATTTGAACCCCTTGTGGCAAGTGTCTGACATGTGCTGTGTCTGCTCTGTGCTGCTGCTGGTGACCTCGTGTTCCTGCTTTTCCTGGTGCTGGTGCAAAAGGAAAAGCTGCTATGGATTTCCCACCAGAGATTCAGTCTAGGGAGGCTGTTCATGTGTCCTCAAGGCTTCAAAAGGACAGTGCCCTTCCTCAAACAAAAGCTTCACACGGAAGAGTAAAGGAAAGAAACATCCCTCACATTTTGGGAATGGGAGAAGCTGGGAAAGAAAATCTGTAGATGTAAGTTGATCCAAAATTGTGTGTTCTTTGGAAGAGCACAAGCTCAAATGCAGAAAGGTAGGATACTGGAAGAAACGTTGACACAGAGTACTTACTGTCTGCTGGGAGTGATGCACAGAGCTCCCAAGCACATTCCTGTGCATCGAAGCCGTACAATTAGTTTGGAAATCTGTTTTTTTAAAAGCAGAGATTTTCAGCCCATTCTGCAGTCGTGAAGGCCTAGCAGGACAGCCAGTATATCAGCCATTACATTTTGTTCTGGCTTTTACTGAAGGGAGAGTCATTTCGTTTGTAAATAAAGCTCAGCCTACATTGAGTATAAGATATCCTTTATTCACTAGCTTGGCAGACATGCCAAAAAGTTCTGGTAAGTGGAAATGCTTACGCAGGTGGACAAAATACAGTTTGAGATGAAGGTGGGGCAAGACACCAGATTTGAGCCTTTGACAGTTTCATTGCTACAAGTGTGCAGTGTGCTCAGCTCTAACTCTCACGTGAAGAAAGAGTTGAAGCAGCAGAGAGCTGCTTGTCTTGAGACCTTACCTTGTGCCTAGTTCCAAAAGAAGCATGGTGCTCAGGGTGCAGACAGCTTCCATAGCACCTCTTTTACTTGGTGCTGTTCTTCCGAAGAAATCCTGTTCACCTTAGGAGTACAGTGATAATTTGCAGGATTGGGATGTAAATCCTGGTGAATAAAGAAACAAAGAACTTAAGGAAATTGCTCTGCATTGGCTAGCAGTGAAGGAAATATCAGGAGATTTCTGTCACTTAGGGAATGAGTCTTCCAATATCTGCTGCTTGGAGCCCCATTCCATTCGTACTTGAATGCTTGCTCTGATTTGGCTTCAAATCTGTATGCTGACTCTGTTCTCATGCTGAATCCAGAGCCCAAATGCATTTTCTCTATCCCATTTATTTTCCCAGGCCTCATTAATTAATAAGATCTGTGTACATTCCAGTCCAAGCTCCAGATTTTGACATCCTATGGACTTTGGCTATTTAAAGCATAATTCCCATGGATAAGTCATAGTAAATAAAAATCAGCAGGAAATTATCATTTGTTGCTTAAAAAGTAGTCAGTGCTAAATTAAATAAATACTCCGTCGCTATAATGTTCTGTCACACAGACTAAAATCAGATATAGCTTTTATTGAATCAGGCCAAGAAGTTATGAAGTAAAATAAATACAATGAAGTTGATTTGATTCTCTTGTTTGTTTCACTGTAGTCCGAGAAAATGTTTGCTTATGTAGACACATGAAACATTCTGAACAAATCCAGAAGTACTTTTAATATGCATCTCAGAAACTTGTAAGAAAGTAATGTAGTTTGGGGGAAACTTAACTGTGGATGACCAGACTTAACGTGTAATCTTTTATGCAGTTGTCACTTAATGTTGTGCTCCTATTTACGTGGTGAAAACCCTGGAGCTATTCTGCGTGAGTAAGCTAAACCAAATGTTTGGCAGAGGAATGAGGATTTGCAGAATTAGAAGATGCTCCTTTTGGTGTCTGGTTTTGTTTAACTCTGGAAACAGAAGCTTCAGAGGAACAAAATTTTACTTTGTAATTAAATGAATGAAAATAAAATTGCATGTAAAATTTCCTATAATGAAGCAAGGATGGTAGTTTGAGTTTTCCTGCTAGTTTGTAAAAGAATACAACATCTGCTCTGGCAGTGGTTTTGTTGTTTTTTTTTTTTTTAATCATTTTAAAAACAAGGCCAAGGAGAGCAGCAAAGATGTTGTAAGAACAGAATTTCAAGCCAAGTTCATAAATTGGCTTTAAAAGTGATTAATAACCTCTCATTGTAAGCAGGCAATATAATGTAATCACACTTGGGTAAGACACAGAGTTTCATCAGGCTCTTCTTGCAAATACTGCAGAAAACTGTTATTCTTTGGTTACAGTCTGTGTATCTTAATCTGGTAAAAGCTCCTTTTAGCATCAAAATGTACTTTGCTGTGGAAAGCAACAGGGATTTGTCCATTGATGCGGTATGTTATCCTCATACAGAACTAGCCACCTTCCCATAAACAGTGGCATTTCTGGTTTGGTGACAGTAATAAAACACTGCATGTTCTGATATTCTGGTACTGATATTCCTGACACTCTGGTACTGAGTAGTTCTCCCTAATCAAAATATCTTTGCGTAGGATATACCTTCAGTTCAGGCTGGATTTTGAGGAGTCTTTGCAACCTGTATTTTCTTTGGATTGCGTCCTGATCCTTGGCCCTGCCTAGACAGAAATAAAATTGCATGGAAACTCCTCCCTAAGATTGGGGTTTTAAAATCCAATTTGGAGATTCTTGTTTTGAAATGTGACTTGAATCCTTTTGAAACTTCTCTGCCTAGTGTGTTCATTTCTCCTATGTAATGCACTCTTCAGGCTCCAAAATATGACACAAAATGATGTTTTTAGAGATGTATTATATGGAATATACTGAATGTCTTCATAGTTTAACAGGAGAATAACTCTGGAAATCTATGTGCTTTTAGAGGGAGAAGTGCAGTGTATCAGCAGTGTAGAGCAAAAGAAATTTGCTTCTCAACATGAACGGAAGATCTGAAAATATTACTCAAATTTTAAGTAAATCTTAGCTCTTGCTAAGGAGTCATTATACTTAATGTGAGGGTAAGCAATGCTTTTGTGAACTATTGACTGCTTTATGGAAAACAATCAAACAACTCTGGGTAAAACTCTGTCGTTACAAATAGCAGGCGCAGCCTCTCTGATCTGTCAGTGTATCAGCCCTGATAGTGTTGGTGCTTTCCTTATCCCACTTCGCTGTGATTCCATATGGTCCCACTGCACACTGCCAGACATATGGGAACAGGAAGGCTTGGACTGCACATACGATGACAGGCCAGCTGAAGCCTTGTTATGGTTTGACTCAGCAGATAGCTAAGTTCCACACAGTTATTCATTCACGCAGATATTCTGCGTGAGGGTCCGGTTGGCTCAAAGGGTTTGTTTTTCTCTGTATCATCTTGGAACGTGCTCATTGTCAGGTGAATCTCTACGGATGTTTCCAGCCTTGTCAGCTCATCCATGTCTGTCTCCTATTTTCAATTCATAGCTATTCAAAGAATGAAAAGTTATTTGCAGGACATGGTCACAGACACAGAAATCAATCTATTTCCCCCATAATTTTAACCAAACAAACACCCATTTGGCAAAATATTTACTAGTTGAGACCAGTACCTAGCAAGGCACATACAGCTAACACCGACTGAGTGAGGAGTAACTCCCTGAGGAGAGGGACTTGGGGGTGTGTGTTGATGAGAAACTCAACATGAGCCGGCAGTGTGCGCTTGCAGCCCAGAAGGCCAACCGCATCCTGGGCTGCATCAAGAGAAGCGTGGCCAGCAGGTCGAGGGAGGTGATTCTGCCCCTCTACTCTGCTCTCGTGAGACCTCACCTGGAGTCTTGTGTCCAGTTCTGCGGCCCCCAACACAAGAAGGATGTGGAGCTGTTGGAGCGGGTCCAGAGGAGGGCCACGAGGATGATCAGAGGGCTGGAGCACCTCCCCTACGAGGACAGGCTGAGAGAGTTGGGACTCTTCAGCCTGGAGAAGAGAAGGCTGCGGGGGGACCTGATAGCAGCCTTCCAGTACCTGAAGGGGCCTACAGGAAAGCTGGGGAGGGGCTTTTTACAAGGATAGATAATGACAGGACAAGGGGTAATGGTTATAAACTGGAAGAGGGTAGATTTAGACTGGACATAAGGAAGAAATTCTTCACTGTGAGGGTGGTGAGACACTGGAACAGGTTGCCCAGAGAAGTCGTTGATGCCCCCTCCCTGGAAGTATTCAAAGCCAGGCTGGATGGGGCTTTGGGCAACCTGGTCTAGTGGGAGGTGTCCTTGCCCATGGCAGGGGGGTTGGAACAAGATGATCTCTAAGGTCCCTTCCAACCTGAACCATTCTATGATTCTATGATTCTATGAATTCAAGGACGAACAGGATTGAAGAAGACATTCCTTGAATAAAACTGATTCAAGATGGATGTTCCCTGTGACTACTACTGGTGGCTGGGAACATGATTTTGGAGATGTTTTGGCAGCCAACAAACATTAACTCAAGGGGCTGGATGGGCCAATGCTGGAGTGGACATAGCTGGTGCCTGCAGACCTCAGCTTCATGCCCGGTGTGTACTCATCTTTACCTGCACTTATGCATGTTTTTCCTTTTTTCTTCATTCTCAGAACTGAATTTTGCTTCACATACTATGTATATATGTATTTGTGGAAGTTGATACCAATATTATTCATTTTCTTGCTCCATTTACCAGCAGCAGTTGTTTTTACTTGCATAAATTGTAAATTGCAGCTGTGTGAGACACAAGCATGCTGTGCACAAGCTTGGAAGTTCTGAGGAAGCGGGGCAGGTAGGGAGACCTGAGCTAGGCAAAGAAATCCACCCAGTGTTTGGACAGGAGTAGGAGCCCTTGATGGCATGTCTGATGGGCAGTGCTCAAAAGTAGACAAGTGTAATACAGACAGTGAAATCTCTTCTGAATTGTTTTTCATTCCATACCTGACATACATCTAAAATCCTGGATTTGTCTCTGGACTTCAGGAACTTTATTATTTTTGTGGATTTTTTTTCCCCCCACGTAAGTTTTCAATGCTAACTGCTGCATACGAGCACAGCTCAGCTCTGAGTGCAGCTCCCAGCTCTGTGCTGGGTTTTCAGCTTGTCCCAGAGAGGCTCTGTGCCCTCTCTCTTCCATGCTTGCCTTTTCTTATCAATCAAACCCCTCTATAATCTTATTCCGGGCTTTGTCTGTGTTTCTTATGGGATTTTTTCAAATGTAACATTGTGAGATCACATTCTTGACATCACCCACACCTCTTGCCCCTCATGCAGCCCGTCCTCACCTCCAGTTGCTGACACAGAGCTGCGCTCTCAGCATCCATCCTCCTCTTCCTCACATCAGTTCTCCACACCTCACAGAGCTCAGCTGTGGCTTAACATAACACAGCGTTTATTTAGAAGCCACCAAATTCACTCCAGGCAACTTTTCAGTGAAATATTCTATCATATTAATGATAGCTTCTTTATCTTACTGGCGTTCAGAAACCTGGCAGATCTGCTAGCACCTGGGTGTGCTGTGTGAGAGAGGAGTTAATGTGATGGCATTTTAAATGTAATGACCTAAATACTCTCTCAGCTGACTGTAAAGTAAATGGACAAATGAAGCACATTGTTCATGCTTCATTGTGTGATGTTTTAATACTCTGTCATGTTTGGTGACATTGGCTTCAGCTCAATCCGTACTTTTAATAACTTGAAATTCTTAATTAGAATTTTGTCATCTGGAGGAAAATCTACCAGGTAGATGTTTCATTCTTTTCAAAGTTCCACAAACTCGCCAGCCTGTGACAGAAGTTGAGGTGAGAAGTATGTTGTTCCCCAGGGCTTCTGCTAGCTCAGGAGGGATCAAAGCTGGGGCTGGAGTCATGCCTTCAGCTGGCTCATGCTGCCTGTGGCCGTTCTGTCACCAGCCTGTGCATGATGTTCCTGAGTGTGACAGAGCTTTACTAGGGATGGGCCAAGCTCTGCTGTGTGAACTTGGTGCCATTCTCCACAAGGACATCTAAGGCTGAGGAGGTGTGGGGTGCTGAAGAGCCAGAGCTATGGAGCCCAGAGCCCAGCACACAGAGTAGGGTATGGCATCTTCATAGAGTCATAGAACGGCTTGGGTTGGAAGGGACCTTGAAGATCATCCAGTTCCAGCACCCTGCTGTCAGCAGGGTTGCCTCCCGCCAGATCAGGCTGCCCAGATCCCATCCAGCCTGGCCTTGAGCACCTCCTGTGATGGGGTTATCAAGGGGCTGTTGGAGCCCACAAGGAATAAGGCCTCACTCACTGTATATTGGATGCCCAGCTTGGGGGCAAGTACTGTCCAAACACATAACCAGCAATCCAGAGCCATCTCTGGAGAGCTTTTTCCCTTAAAAGAATAATCTAACAAACATCTGTTTGGCAAGATATTGACTAGGCATTGCCAGTACATAAATAGGTACATTCTGGTTCTGCTTTAGCATCACTCTTTTAAAATTCAGTGGTTATCTAAAAAAGACTCTAGCTCATCCTTCTTAGCAGAGCATGCGTGACTGGCTTATCCCTTGTAGCAGAGCATCCTCTGGCTGGGGTCCTGCCGAGAGGACTGCATCGCATGTCTCTTGCCTGAGTGAAGCTCCCAGAGATGGATAGCTTGTGGTTTTACCTCTGAGTTTTATCCCTGGCAAATGTTTCATGGATTGCAGTGAGGGAACAGTTAGCGTGAGAACTGTGGAGTGTGGCTCCACTAATAAAAAATGTTGTGTAATGCAGAACTTCACGGATGGACATGTTAAGGATATATATAGCTGCAGCTAATACACAGCATTTATTGGAATGTCTCAATAAATCTTCCTTTTATAGGATATATGACTACAAGGAGAATGGAGAGTGGAAAAATTACAAGTGGAAAGTCTTTTATTTGCCAAATCTCTGTTTTAGATGTCCTACATAGTCAGTGATATACTTGTGCAAAGATTGACCAGGAGTAGAAAATCTGGCTGGCATCACTGAGATTTTCCTGTTCTCGCCTGACGTTAATCTGTGCTTTCTTTACACTCTCATTGTCAGTTTTCAGTTAGTTTTTGTGCTCCCAGCTTGGAATTAGATGAGACAAACCAAGTGTATTTAACAATCAGAATTCATTCTAGCACACAGATGCCATAGTTACTGTCCCTGTGCTGTGCATGAGGCCATGAGATCTGCTCGGAGATGAGCAGAGAAAAGGCCACAAATGGATCGATGGAGATGCAGATGTGGAGTTGAAGATGCTGTATGCCTGACACCAGAAGTAACATGGGGTATTAATGATGCTAATCTTTCATGTTAATATTTTCCTTTGTTCCCTCTTAATCACACAAGACAGTCACACATCTTCTGGTTACCCCCTCAGCAAAGTGATTTGCAAGCACATGCTCCTTCAGACTCCACTGCACAAGTAAATAAACGGCAGCAGCCTTGTAAAACCCTTGACACTCTTCCAGCATTTAAAACCTCTGTTTATTCAGGATTCAGCAAGTACAGAAATGACTTTCACGACAGAACTCATGTCATGCTGCCCGCTAAAGCTCAGCTCCTTGAGATACCATTCATTAGCTCTGAAATTTATGGCTAACGCGTATTGGCTCCGGGCAGAATAGGACAAACACTTTTAATGAAGGAGAACTGGATTTTTCTCCTTGATCCATGTAAGTCAGTATGTGATGTTATCTTGGACATAACTAACAAACATCAAGTTTAAAATAGAAAGCAACGAGCTGCTCCCCGTCAGGAAGCCCTGCAGAGCTCCCCAGTGCGCTGCTCTGCGCCCAGGGGGTTACTGCTCCATGTGAATGTAAATATGGCCTGGGGATTATAAAGAAGAGGAAGCTTGAATGTAAACAGCTTAGAGAAAACAGCACAAATAGCACAGCGAGTAACCAGGAAATGACAGTATTAGTAAGGAACGATGAAGGGAAAAGGGATGGAGAAAGGGCAGAGGAGTGCAGGGTGTCATGGGACACGAGTTCCCATGATGGGAAGGGTGAGGGTGGGATGGATGCCCTGCATCCCGCTCTTTCTTCTTCCCTGCCACTCCAGTGAGAAGCTCTGAGCAAGGAGCATTCCTAGAGGTCTGATCCCTGCATGCTTGTGGTGTTGCTTTTTTCCAAGACAACCCTTGCTTTTTATAAATCTGTGAAATGAAACTCTGAGTAGTATCAAGCTCACAAAGGACGCCAGAATATAATGACTGCGCCAAAATATGATATCTCCAGAGGAGCACAGTACCTTTATATATGTGCTATTTTTCCTTATTTAATCTGAGTGAACATGGCCAAGTGTGCAGCTACACTGAATATGCATTTCATGCTATTTAAGGTGCTGTGCATGCACTCTGTCCACCTCATTTCAGTGTAGGATGAAGGTCCCTCACTTCTGCCTTTCTTTGCACCCTGGCAGGTGCTCCAGGACAGCAGGTAGTCAAGCCTAAACACTAATAGAGATTTTGTGAGCTGTTTTCCAACTGCTGGTTAGATTTTTACATGAACAAAAGTTTTCTTGGCTTGGGGCTTTAGTTACTTATGACAACCAAAACTCAGATGCTGTGTTATCCTGCACTTGCTTGGCAGCCTGCATAGGAATATTTGTGAGCTTGGCACACCTTTCATTTGAAATGAAGTGGAAAATCTCCAGCATTGTCTCTGGTTTTAGGTTTCATCACATAACTTTCGAGCTACCATAATCTAATGTGAATTTTTTCCTAAAATAAACTACATATTTCCTCAGAGTTAGTAGAGTAATAAAATGTGGATTAACTGCTAAAAAAATCTTATGAAAAGTAATTTTCAGTATGTGAAAGGGAAAGAGAGCGATTACTTTGTCTCCATGATGAAATTGAAAGAAATAAATAGGTAATTTTAAAATCAGCTCAATCCTTTTCTCAGTATCTCTAACATCACTGATGCTATAGACTCCATACTCTTTGTGCTAGTGCCATGTATGGAAAACCCATGAGGGGTGTACTTTTGTAGGCTCAGTTGTGATGGCTTCAGCCCTACATGTCTTCCTGTGAAGGGTAAATAAACAAAACAATTGGTCATTATCTTCTTGAATTCCTGCTGGAAACCAAGATTTAACACCCTTTCATCAGTGTAAGGGTGAATTTATTGCATGAAGGTTTCATGATTAAAAAAAAAAAAAGCAAAACTTTCCTCTGAACTAAAGAAAATGCATATTTAGTAATTCCTCAACTTGCTATAAAGTTTTTGTCTAGCTTCAGGGACCATTGTACAATATTCTGTATTTTAACTCCTTTCTCTGTTTTAAAAGATGCTTGGTTTACATATTCAACTTGCCAATTTTAGTAATGGCATTAAAATAAAGTAACATCTCAAATAAGGACTATTTCCTCTTCACAGAGGAAGTGTTGGTCTCCAGCAAGCCAGGGTATTGCACTGAAATTCTGCTGCAGCCTCCTCCAGGCCCTGTCCACCTGCTGCACGTGGGCTCTCTGCTCTCCGCAGCTGCACGTGGAGATCTGCTCCGTCTGTACCCCATGGGCTGCAAAGCACCAGGCTTCTGTGTAATATCGCTACATTATTTCCTGTGTACCCTTTTACACTCATTTTCTCTCCTGATTCACTCCACAGCATGCAATAATTGCAAGTTTCAGTGTGTCCTGATATTACAGGTCATTTTGCAATTTTGTTATTCTCTCCCATGTGTTTACTAGCCCTTCAGCTTTGTTTGTCAGCAGATTTGATCATGGTTGAATTTATATCAAAGGAGCATTCAACAAAGCACTACCCATTAGCCCTTAGGTTTGTTGTTTGCTAGCTGACTTGTTGTCCTGAGTGGCAACCCAAACAGAGGGACACGGGGAGCTTGGCAGGAGCAAGGGGACTCCACTGGAGGACTCATGAATGCACAATTGATGCTTTCTGCCGCAGCTTGATGGCCTCTTCTTTTAATTACCCTTTACTAATGGAACTGATTTGTGCACTTGTGGGAAGTGCTTTCTGGCAGATAATTTTTAAGCTTCATCTGCAATTAGTCAATAGGTTGCAAGCCAAGCTATTGGACACGCGCCTGGCCAACACCATGACCACGTTCATGATTCATAATATTGGTTATGAAGGAGTATAATATACAGGAATGACACTGTAATGTTTAAAAACTCTGCAAGAGGAGTGCCATGGAACAACAAATGTCATTATAAACATTGCTCTGGTTCTCCATGCCCTCTGCTGACTCTGTATTGAGGAGTCCAGTCAAGATCTCAGTCCCTCATATTCAAAAGCCATTGCTGCCTGTTCCCTGCTACCTTTGTCACCACTTCTCCTTTCATGACAAACAGCTCCCTTCCAAAGAGCAGAGAAGCTGCTTTTGCTTTTCTGTGGGGAGTTCTGGACTGTAGGAAATCTAGAAGCCATGTAAAATAAAGCTAATATCAACTCTTCCTAGAATGAAAGGTCAATTTGTTTTCTTCAGTTTCAGCTTTACATCAGTAATTTCATCCCACATGTAACCTGTTCACTCCAGCCAAGTACGGAAATAGACACACCATTATCTCTCCTGTAGAACAAGAGGGAAAGATAAAGTGAATGGTTTGTTATTTCTCTTTTCAGATGTCATGAGTTTCTTGTTGGTGAAGGGAACCACGTAAATAGATGGCAGCTTAGGAAAGACTTATGAAATACGCTAGAATGAGCTGCAGTGCTTTTTCCATGATGCCTCCTGTGAGTTGGCATGCATGGGATGTGAAGGGAGGATACTTCAGTAATGAGTCTCAACAGTTCATTCTTTCTTTTGCGTTTACATGTTTTTTTGTTTGGAGCTCTCTGGGCTACATCACTGCCCTGAAGACAGAAAGTCTTGTGACTGAATAATTGATGTAATCACCAATTTTTCTTAACTAATCCAGGGGACTAAAATGTGGAAATACTTTCTATCCTAGTGACATTGAACAAAATTATGTCTGTAGTTCTGGCTGAAAAAAAAATCTCGTGTTTAGTTTGAAAATTCTGAGTTTTAAAAATCTGATATTGAGGGAAAATGTTGCATCCCAGAGTGTTTGTTCTCTTGTAAGCAATGCAAATGCTGCATGATGTTATTAAAGCTGCACTCTTTACCAGGTCGACATTAATGCATATGCAAAATGATAGCCAAAGCCTTTAGCATCCTCTTACTGTGCTCAACGCACTGAGCTGTGAAATAATGCTTAGAGTTGATCACAGATGCATGACACAGCCCACCTAATGTGATAAAATTCCTGTTGGTGTAAGGCGCAATTACACAGAACTCAAATGCAAGCACAAGATGCGTGTACTTTATAAAATGCATAATGAAATAAATGTTCATTGTTACTTTAGAACTAGAGTGTTATTCTCCAGCGTTTGTAGATCTTAATGGGATAAACGCAGTGTCTGCAAGTGGAGAATACTTGAGCTTATTTTGGCATAAATTGCTTGATTATTGGAACTCACTATTAGAATTTCCTGTAAAGCTCATTTATGGAAGTAATTAGAAACAAACTCTTCAGATCCACTTTGCCAGACTAATCTTCTTTACAAATTGCCACTCTAAAGTAATTTCTGTCTCTCTATTCTGAGAAAATTTATCACAAGGAAGAAAAGCAATATTAGGTTTTAAAATTAATACATGATAATCTTCTGATGAGCGTTGGACAGTGCGTAATGAGCTTACACTTTCGAAAGCAAGTGAGTGAAAAATATATTGCTGAAATGAAGGCGGAGATTTGGGACAAGTCTGAATCTTTTTGAATTAAATTTCTTAGCTTTGACAATTTGTAGAGCTCCAGTATCTGGTTTGCAGTTAAACAAGGTAAACGGTGTTGTGACTTTCTGGAGAGATATATTCAGCTTTTAGGGGAATGAGGCTCGGTAGAGGTGACCATGAAAAGCACTTTTTTAAAGACTTGAGTCAGTACTGGAGTGCAGTACACCAGCTCGAACTGAAATAAGTGTAGAGGCAGAAGTGCAACATAAACTCTTCTCTTCTGGCTGAACACCTCTGCAAGCTTGGCTAATTGGAAATGCTGGACACTGGACCATAGATAAACTAACTTTGCGGCTGCAGTCAGAAATACAAAGGGTTGACCCGTCCTCCACCTGGTAACACACCTCTTGGTAGGGATGGACTAGCTATATCTGGATGGCAGTAGCACGTGAACCTTGCCAGCCTTTCTACAGCAAAGCTGCAGAGTACATAACACTATATTTTTCAAGCCTGCTGAGACTTGCCCAGGTGTTTTGTCTTAAGATATTTCAGTCTCTGCCTCAGATGCTTCAGCAACGTGAGGCTGTGAACATCTCTGTGAGGTGGCAGGAGCATAGAGATGAACATCTGTGGTTTTTCGAATTTGTTCTTGAACAAATACATGTATGACACTCTATTGACAGTGGCAATGTGTCATCCAGTTATTGTTTGGAGACAAAGACCACTAAGGGTGTAATTGTGCAGAATTTCCGTGGGCAACATCATAACTCATTTTCATTCTTACAACATCCTCCTTGAGGTCCAGTCCCCCTCCAGAGGAAATATACATCAGCGCTTGAAATTTCATCTTACTGGCTCTGTAGGAAAGGCACTTCACTTCCTTGGCAGTGGAGACGGGCTAACGCATCTCAGACTATCTAGACTCTTCATGCTGTGCCCCCTATCCACATAAGGATGGTTTTTGCATACCTTATTGCCTTACAACACCCGGTCTCATTTATTTTAGAGATTGCTTTCAACCTCATTACTTCCTTCCTATCTACGCTTCCCTCATCATCATTTCAAGGCCTGGGCCCTTCCTCAAATCCTCTCTGTTCTGGCCCTGCCATGACAGACAACTGATCAATAACCTTTCCTTGGATGATTTCTTCTATTTCTTTTCTTTTATTCATTTTCATTTGGAAGTTAAGTCATTTGTCACTTTGGAGGTGTTGGGAGAATGGCACGGGGGTGCGTGAGGTTAGTGTCCTCAAAAGATTTCCAGCTGCAAAGCCAGCCTCTGGAGATGCCTGCTGCTAACTGCTCTCTTACAGCAACTTCTGTGGTGCAGGCTTTCTCTTCACTGGCCATGCAGCAAAGGAGGTTGAAATGCCTCATTTACCAGTAAGTTTCACTGAAATATTTCATTGAAATATTCCTCAGAAAAAATGCCATAGTGTTTATGGTCTTTGATGAAAGTCATTTAAACCTAAAATGTTTACTGTCCCGTGTGTGATTGGACTGAACACGGTGTCTAGCTTTTCAGCTGAGTTACGGCTTTGTTGTGTTTAATGCATTGAGCACAGATACCAGATTCTACCTTACTAATAATTACTTATTTTTATTAGCTTAGTTTATTTTAGTGTAAATGTAGATGTAAATTTACGTTCTTATGATATCATATATTCTCTTAAATGCACTCTCATAACAAATACATAATCAACATTTGCTGCCCAGGAAGAGAGAAAGGATCTGATATACTTTACAAATGGAAGATAAAAATGTCAAAGAATAACTTAGG
Source organism: Penelope pileata (assembly GCA_013396635.1). Classification (NCBI taxonomy): domain Eukaryota; kingdom Metazoa; phylum Chordata; class Aves; order Galliformes; family Cracidae; genus Penelope; species Penelope pileata. Next base: position 3,347,577 of record WBMW01003413.1, read on the forward strand.
AGAAGGAGAAAAGAGCAGAAAACAATATCATTGCTCTGTGCTTTTCAGAGAATACGTGTCTGTGAACTCCTTCCTTGTTAAAATGTAGGTATATGACTGATGTCAGCTGGTAACATCACTGTGTTGCACTGCAACTTAAAACAGACATCACCAGGAGCTTTAAAATGTCATTTTATTTCTGCAGAGTCATATCATGAAGCCCAGTGCCTTACAGATAACATTGCCCTCTTCATTTCTGGCACTCGTACAGTGAAGCTATTGTAAATCTTGCCTTTGGCAGTCCAAATCCAATCTTTTAATTTTTAATAATTTTTTTTTGGACTATAAGTTACTTACGAAATAGTAAATAAAATGTCCCCCTCTGGTTTATAATCTCCCCTCAAGAACTGGAAGGTGATGTGCAGGAACATTTCCCGGGTTGACTTAATACTGCCTCAGTGAATGCCCTTAAGAAGAAGCCCACTTGCTATTGAGCTGAAGTCTGAGCTCCAGTTTCTGACAACCTGGGTGCCAGCTGCGAGCAGCCAGCTTTAAGAACTAGCTCTGGGCCGTGGGTAAACACTTCACCCAGCTGAAGGTGTTCTGCAAGCTCCTCGCGTTGCCTAACTGCACATTCCCTAGCTGCAGATTTCTGGCTTGGCCTGTCCTTAGCAGATGTGGAACAAACTTAGGAGGCTGGATCCCAGCTTAGCTGGGTAAAGCAGAGGATGAAGCTGTGCTACTCCACATAGGGAGTTTTGCAGGGAGATCTATGACCACTGCTGGCTAACTATGATCAATACTAACCTCTCAGCAATTCACAATTACTGACTGTGAAAGTAATTGCTGGAGCTGGGGCAAAAAAGTACTTGCTGCAAGCACATGTTGATACCAAACACATTTTTTCTCATTTCTCTACTCTAGAACTAGTCAAGACGGGTCTCATAACATTTGATTTGTAGATGCCTCTTGTTCATTATTTTGAAATTCTGATCACAATTTGATCTTTTTAATTTTTTTTTTAACCATTATGTGATCAAGAATTTCTTCTTGGAAATGCACTGATAGCACCTGCTGCTTAGAAAGAAGTGTATGAGGATTTTAACTTCATTTCTTCATTGTAGGTCAAGATGAATCTGTTTTCCTACATGCAGGTGATGAGGTATAAATATCTTCTCCCAAAAATATGTATATACATGATGGTTCCCCTTTGAAACATTTCCTTAACATTTGGCTGAGTGGTGTTTTGTTTTTTTTTTCTGTTGTTGCTGTCTGTTTGATTTTTTTCTTTCTTTTAATACAATGACAGTAATAAGATCTGAAAACAGGAAACAATAGAGTCTTCTACCAGGCTTCCAAGGGTCATATGCATGTTACTCTCAATTGTTAGAGATGTAAATGATGGCTCTATGGTCTCATAGCTTTGTTTACCTAAGCCACTGAGTATTCTACAGCAAAGAGGGATTCACAATACAGTTTTGAAATCCTGCAGAAAATACAATTTTCCATTAATTTTCATGCTTTTTTCCTGAAGAGCTTATTTCTTAAGTGAGGGGTAGTACGGAGGGTAGAATAGAGAAAAGGAGCATTCGGATCTGTTTAGAAAATTAGACTTCAAAGCACCAAAAACATTGGTAAAAACTGACTTCATTAACTTCTCTAAATTATGTAAGCATTAATAGGATTCTTATTATTAATTCATGTAATTGTTTATACTAGTTTTTGATGGGTTTTATTTATTTATTTATTTGTGCTATTCCAGCACTGCATTGATGGGACTCATTAAATGTGGTGGCATTTGGCCATTTATCACACAGATTAAAAGCCTTTTCCAGATCACCTCTACTCACCCTTTCTTTTGGAGAACATCTTTGGTGTTTAACTGGGATGGAATGAATCATGCAATTTTCGTATACACAGCATTTCAAAATCTGTATGCTCCAGTGTAAAAGAAAGGCACTCAATTGCTTATTTGACCACAATTCCTTCCTTTTTTCTCATTTATTCTTATTTGAAAAAAAAGTCTTTCAGACTTCTGTATGTTAGTTCCAAGTGTCAAAAATAAAAGGTGTTTAAGAATGCATAGAGTAGTGTAACAGCTTTGTTAAAGCCAATAATTGGCTTTACCTGACCATATTTTATCATCTATTGCTGTAGAGGAGCTTTTCATATACCAAAAAGCTCTATTATTCAACTCAATAGCAACATTAGCAATATATAGAATAATGTATTCCCATTTGTGCATAATGAGGTTGTAAATTCATTCAAAGGTTCTGGCAACATTATGAACCACCAGAGCAAACTCTATTTTTTTTTAATGTCACCAAAGTCAGGCCAATCAATTTATGCAGCTTTTGAAGCAGATTACCCCTCCAGAGCTTGCTAGGGCAGCAATCAAAGCCCTGCAAACATTCGCCAGGCTGCATGGCAAGCGGGCAGTGCAGGGGCTGGAAGATACAGAAGAATGGTTCAAAGTCCTGTTGCTTCTGAAGTCTAAATCACTGAATCAAAGAATTGGACATAGTAGTTATATTTCTTACCTAAAGTCAGGTTTTAATTAAGGAGTCTCTCAATTTCAGATGTATTCCTGTGCTCATAGTCAGCAGCACTGAGCAGTGGGTTCCTACAAGATTATGTAGGGAACACAGCACTCTGCATAAAAATAGACACCTCGGGGTGTGTTTGTCCTTCTGTTACGAGCACCAGCTGAACGTTTCTGTTACTGCTGATTTGAGAATTGCTTAGGCTAGCAAACACCCGTCACTAATTGAGCAAAAGTAAAAATGACAAGGTGATTTTGGGGAGGGCAGTAAAAATGACGAGGGTTACTTGAGAGGAGTGAAAAAATGGCAGAAGATGACTGTTTTGAAATTCTTAAAATGATCTTGTTATTTTTCAGCACTTAGACTGTTTGCCCTTCCCTTGCACCCTGCACTGTCAGGGTGATACCCCTGATTCCACCTGCACCGACCTCATGACCTGAACTGAAGTCTGTGACTGTCAGAGGCTTCGGGTTCAACTTCGGAGTTGCCACTTGAATAGGGTTTTGTAAAACACTCCTTGAATTGTGCTTTCCTTATGAAATCTCTGTTGCTGTGAGCACATTTCTTCACTCTCAGGAAATTGCTGTCTTTGTGCTCTCCCATCCCAGCCTGAAACAGGAGCGGTTTTCCTACCAAGCTCCTGTGAGTTCTTCAGGTGGCTCTTGCATGGCGGAAACGTTTGCCATGTTTTTGTGCCTTCCTATTCCCTTGCTGTGCAAATACATTCGCCTTCTTAGGTAGTCCCAGCCTGAGGAAGGAGGGATGTCATTAGATGAGGTGAGGAAGAACTAACCCATGACCTTGCTTGGAAGCTGTATGTGAGCCTCTAGCTATTGTTCAGCCCAAGCCGGACGGCCTGAATCGCCGGTGACTGACGTGCAGTAATCAAACATACTGCAAGCTTTCCCAGCTCAAAAAAGGATGCAGTTACAAACAGAGAAGTTAGCATTTCAAAGTACTGTTGGCACGATCATTTACGAGGTTCTGTTCCCTAAACTGTATCTCGTATGGAATTACACCGCACCTCATCTTCTTCATGTGAAGTTGTGACCTTTGACTTTTGGTTTTCAGCAAAGGGGAAAATTAACTATATGGACTTTAAATATAGAACTTTAAAACTAACTCCAATGAATTCTTCAAGAACTATGGCACCTACATTTTGTGAAATCATTATCTTGTACATACAAATAAAATAGGGAAAGTTCTTGTCCTCTGTGTGGAACACAAACTTTTGTGTGAAGTTTGCTTGGTTTTCAGCTGGTAACATCCATGCAGGTAGTTTCTCCTAATCCCTGGGCAGGGGGAAAGAAGAAAGATTCAGTGGTCATTGGAGTGCAGAATTATCATAAACACAATAGATTTTCCTTGTGAGAAATCACACATAATCTCCATAGCAACCTCACATAATTATGCATAAGATTTCAATGTGGCAACAAAAATAAGCAGGGCAGGAATTGTAAAGAACAGCTATATAGGGTGAGACAGATGTGGGAGTAGATGGTGCATAGAAGACTGAAAAGCAACTGTCCTAAGATGTAAAAAATGAACAAAAGACGGAAAGATTGCCTGCTTTGTATTGTGGAGAGGGGTGATTAAGTCAGTACATTATCTGGAGATTGGAGACGAGGGGCTCAAATAACTCCTCATAATGTAGAAGTTCCTGATAGTGCCACAACAGTTCAAGTAATGTCAGCAGCAGTTTTACCCCAATTTCATAGAATTATTATAGCTATATAAAAGATCTCTGAGTTGTAACATGGCATTCAAGATCTAAATGCAGCAGTTTTTGGTTGCTTTTTTTTTTTTTTTTCAATTTTTATTTCAAGCTGTTCGAACAGCTTTGACTTACGGGAGCTTAAAAATAATATGCAGATTTTTGCTGTCATCCTTATTATTTATTTCTTTGTCTATTTCTTAATCTATTTCTTCTTTGAAATTCAAAGATTGATCAGATTTCTGCATTTGAAAGAGAGACCTTTTCATAATTTTTCTTTTCAAAACTGCGCATGGATTTAGAGAGAGAATGGGAGGAAAAAGGAAATATTTTTTTTTTTTGCATAAGAAATGCTTCAGTATTTTGTCTTTCTTACCGTGTTCATAGCCCTTTGCATGGCTTCCTAGACTGCATGGCCAACCTACTTGTCAATGCAACCATTCTATATTATTACTGAACAAATTAGCAGGGTAAAGGCAGCACATAGATCGCATATTTTGCTTATATGTTTCTGTGCTGATGAACCCAATGATCCCACTGTTGGGGCTGATCCATCTCAGAGGTGGAAGCACCTCAGAGGCCCTGTGTACTTTCAACTTCAGTAGTTTTTGAAGATTCCCAGCAGCAGGTTCAATAATTAAGTTCAGACTTAAAAGGCAATAATCCTATGTCAAGATACATCTGTGATTACATCATGATGATGATGATCTTCTTTTAATTATCATGGCCTGAAGAGAGCTCTACAATTAACCTGGCTTTTCTCAACTCTGTCAGGTACTTTGACATTGACTTCAGCTGATTTTGACTAATGCCATATAAAGAAGGTATAATCACTTTAATTAACATTTCAGCTAAAAATATGGGAGAAGAAAATATAGCAAACTTATCCATAAAATTATATTCATCTATTTCTTTTCAACCAATGTTAAGTGCTTTATTTAATTTCAAAGATTTATTTAAATCCAGAACAAATTTAAGCTATGATAGAAAAGAATAACTTTACATGTTAATACTTTATGTGGCAGTACCGCTTCATCCCAAGCTTGTCTTTCTCTTACAGCAGATCCAAGGGATAGCAGAGGTGGTTCTAGTATGTTACCCCACTAAAACATTCGCATTACTAATTTGTCCTATTGAAGGCTCTCAGTTTAGAATACAGGATTTGAGCGAAGTTAAACTTCTCGTTTCTTTATCCATATTTTTCTGAGTCCTAAACAATTAATAATTTTTAATTTGAATAACCTTGTATCCTGTGTAGAACTCTCAAGTTGAATCAAACCAAGAAATTTTTCTGCCCTTATACCTTTCAGTCTTCTGGAGACAGCACCCTTTCCTCTTCAGGTATCCTGGATCTTTGCTTTATTTAAGAAACTAATATCTTCTGAAGAGCTGGTAAATATCTTCACTTTCCACATGGCTGAGGGCAGGCAGTGAACTGTTGCTTTGGGCACCTCAGAAAGAAATATCATAGCGTGGCAAACTCTCGAGCATCTTTTCCTATAGAAATGACTAATGTGCTATAGGTAGGAAGTAACAAAAGGTTTGCTTGTGCCATTGACAAATCATGAATGCAGGTGCAAGCAACTTTTTGTTTGTTTGTTTAATGTCTGAAAATTATTACCAAGTGTTGGTTGCCATGAAGCCTGATGGTGGTCAATAAACAGACATCCAACAATTAAGGACAAAAAACAAAAGTCTCTGCCTTGGACTTCTTTCTTCTCTTGCATTCTTCCTCTCTTCCTCTCTAAGCATTTGTGTGACCAAAGAGTGCAGTGTTAAATTAATCACTAAATTAGTTGTTTTGAATCATCTCTTACAGAACATTCAAGAACACGTTAGCTCCTATTTTTAATTTATATTACTTCTATTAATTAGGTTTACTAATATTAAATATTAATGAGCTTTAGATATTTTTTTCTAGCATCTCATGTATAACCTTTTCCCACTGTTTGGTTAAAATGAAGCAAACGTGACTAACATAAAATAATTGAAAGTTTGACTAAGATTTCATAGAAACCAGGAAGCAAGTACTGCATCCTGTTGAACTCTATTAACATTTCATACCACAAGATGTTCCGCTTGCTAATATAAAACATAATAAGATGATTTGTCAGTAGATATATGCTGAACTTTTTATTCCACTCTCAGTCCATTTTATTTGCATATAAAGTGGCACATTTACACTCAACAATAACTAGTCCTGAAGGAATGATATTTAAGAGGAGAATATAATTAATCTATTCAGGTCATAAACATTTTCTTCAGGGCAATGGGCAGCCATCTAAGACAATCTTCATAATCATTCATGTCCATTACTAAAGTACTTTAGAATGAGCTGGCAAAGTTGAAGATGGACAAAATGCTGTCATTTTATTCCAAGGAAATATTTATGTTGGTCTTTTTTTTGAGAGTTATTTGAAGTAAAAATTGCTTTCCATTTTTTATGTTTGACTGTGTGTCAATGCTGCATTCCCTTCTATAGTGTGCTTAAAAGATGTACATATTGTGTTTCCCATCATTTTATGTCATAGATCAAAAAGTGTACAGGAATTCTGGTATTTTTCAAATACTATGCCTGCCTTATATGCAGATTAATTGTAAAGTTACTTAATTGTTCTAACTATGATAAAATGTTGTCAGCAGACCTGCCAGAAGAGAAAATGTTTTCTGAATACATTTTCATGCTACTTCATCTTGGGGAGTCAGAGGTATTGTTTTATAAATTTTACTACTATTTTTCAAAAGTTACCCAGACTGAAGAAGAGGAAGAGAGGAGGGAGCTGGATTGTGCAGTGTGTAGGAACAAGCTGGTCTGCTGCATTTTTCTGTGCAGGGTCTTCCTGTCCTCTTCATCAAGCACACCAACATAAGGTGCAAGGAGGGTACCTATTGACTGCACATTCTGTCTGGATGGAATCAGCACATAGAACCAAATCTGTATGGGTATAAATGAGAACAAAATCTGTTTGATTTTTCCCATTCCCCAGTTACCACATTTGCTTTGGAGAGCAGCGTTGTGCACTGGTTTCTGATTTAAACCTTCTGGCTTATTTCCCTAACTCCAGCCCCATACCTTTACAGATCTAAACTAATTCCTATTCTGGAAGGAAAGGTCAGAATTTTTGTAGTTCACCCAGGGCACTCACTCCCTGAGTGGGAAGGCTGTTATCTCTCCCTTTGCAGGCTGAGCACATCCTCCCTCTTATTCTTTAAGTTTCTAGCAGCTGGGAGAACAAGGGCCCAAACCATGTGCTTGTGCAAAGAGGGCTTCCAAAGCTTCGTGCATTCTGCTGCCACTCACTATGCACAACCTTGGAGAATTTCACAGTTTCTTCAGCTCAGGTCTACTGTTGTTGAAGCTTCCAAAATGCTGCCTATTCACTTCCCAAGATGCCCCCATGCCAAGGAGTACGTGGCTTCGGACCTGGGTGGGATAAAGGTAGATTGGCAGAGGGTGTGTGAGAAAGCATGGGAGCCTGAACTTGTATTTGTACATATTTTGTCATAATACAAAAATTTAAAAAAAAAAAAANTAACACTAAGTAGTCACAAAAGACCGTAGTCAACAAAGCATTTGCTTGTATCTCTGTATTGGTATGGGAAGTGCTCAAACCTATAAACTCAGTTCCTTTAAATGAAATAAAATGTTATTTTGTTTAAATATATATAAATGAATATAAAGTAAAAAAAAATATAAAGTATAAAATGTTATCGTGTTTAAACCCCAGATGAGAGTAGACTGAGCCATTTCTGAAGCTTCATTATTGTCCTGTGACAAATGGACTTACACACATAGATAAGTCACAGACAAGTAACAGTCACAAGAGTGAATCTGAAATAACTGGTAATTACTGGATCACAGTACAATGCAGACCTTTCATGCATCGATTAACCATTGCTAATTATGTGATTTTATCTTCTTTATAACCTATTTTAAACACTTTGTGGACGTAGCTGGAGAAAACAATGGCACACATTTCCCCGTCAGGTACCACGGAGGTACTGCGGATGCAGCAAGCAATTCATCCCATGTTTAAAGTTCAGCTTTGCTTTAATCTCATGTTCCCAACAAATCCAAACTGCTCTTAGCGCAGCGTCAAAGGGCTCGCCGCAGCAGCAGATCAATTTGTCCTGCTCTTATTATCAGCGCTTCGACTCGGGGGGAAGCGGAGTTTGGCCGGAGCTCGATGGAGAGCTGCTGGCTGGGTGCCCACGTTGCCAGGCTGGTGCTAAGCGGGCATCTCATGGTGTGTGAGGGTTTGTAGCTGCTGTATGTGAGTTACACCATTTTCCTTGTGATTGGATTTTTAATATCTAATTGGCCAAGCAGAGGGCTGCTCAGAGAGAAACGAGAAGGCTTTAGGGACAGAGGTACCTTTCTGAAAGCTGTGCATCTATTTGTGACTTAGGCCTACTCTGAAAATGGGTTTCTAATTTTGGCATATCAGCAGGAAAGAAATTCTGAGCCTAAGCTGGATGGAAAGAAATGATTTTCTTCACATATATATATAAGTTCAAGGTCTTGAGTTTTAGCAGCTTTAAGAAATGTAATCCCATTTACCCTGTGAGCTCTTGAGGTTCTCTCACTCTTAATTTTCTCCTGAGACCCATGCACCTATTTCCTAAGGCCAAGAAGAATCTCTGCTCGGTGTCGCATCGAGCAAGCGTGCATTATGATACCGCTCCTCTCCTGCCAGGGCACTGTGTCATCCTCTCCTGTGCCCTGTCCTCTGCCATGGGTTTTCGCCTTCCTGGTGAAAAATGCAGCCCTGAATATACCGTGATGGGAACACAAGGGGTGGGTTGCAGAAAGCAAATGGAAGCGGCAGCGAGGACAAAGTAATGGGATTTTCCATTTGCTACATCTCCACAAATTTTCCCTGGGATAAAGTGAGTTTTGGCAGTGGTGAAATTCATTACATCTTGATGAAGCTCGTGGAAGGAAGCTCTCTGTCTGCAGCATGACAGGAGAGGCGTGAGTTGGAGAAAATCAATGACAAAGCAATCGAGACCAGTGAGCTGCTTCTGTAAAGTGCAAACTCATCTCTATCGTGGGCAGATCATAGGAATCATTTCATTTACACGGCAGAAACCTGTTCAAGGCAGCAGTAGAGGTGTAATAATGGACTTCGCTTCTGGAACTGACAGTAGGTTACGCAGGTAATCCTCAGGCAAACACTCTTCTCTGGATTTTTCCCTTATTTTCTGAAAGGTGATATTTCTACCCTGAAACCCGAGGCATTTGGGGGCTCCTTGAAATCTTGAGCCTTGGTGAAAGCGCCAGAACCAGGGCCTGGAAGCACTGACACCTCCAGCCTTCAGCCTCTGCCCACCTCAGGCAGACACAAGGCTGACAGGGCTGAGCTGCCCACTCCTTGGCAGACCCGATCACTGGGGACCTGTGGAGGCTGAGACATGCTTGGTCATGGGCTGCTTGCCTTGAGAATCTTCCAAGGTACTGTCAATCATTATTTTTTGTTCTGGAATCATTCCATGATTTCATAGCACAATGAAACCATGAAACTCTGGTGGTCTTTGAGAGGCGGTTGGAGTCCAGGGGGATTTGGGAAAGGAGGTTGTTGTCTTTCTCTTCATTACCACATCACTTCCCAGCCAAACTGAGCTTTGTGCCTCATCCTGGGCAGACATGTGGAGTTAGGGTCCTTCCCCTCATCTAATGGGGAGGTTCGATGCCACATCATGCCCCATTCCTCATCCCTTGCCTAGGTCCTGCACTAAAGCTTGCGTATTCCGGAAGTCAGGTCTACTGCAAGCAGGGGACTTGGACTTCTCCAGCTCTGTTCTCTTCATTGTGATCTTTTGTGGAATTCAGTTTGGGAAATGAGAAAAAGCCATCTGACAAAATGCTTATGGCATGTAGGAAGAAGGAATGCTGTCATGTTATGCTTTTTGGAAGTCTGGGGACAGCTTGAGGTGAAAAGCATTTCAGAGAGGTCTGTTTTGAAGGGTGTGCTCACTTGCAGTGGGGTTCTCTTGAGTAATTTGAAGTTCCTCCTCAGATCTTAATGATCTGCCTCCAGAGTTTCTTTCTGAATGTCTGTGTTTTACTACCTCCTATGAAGATCCCAGGGCTCTCAGTGAAATTTCTTCAAATGTTTGCAATCAAACAATGAAACCAGCCCACCCACCCATCCTCATGAAGTCATGCACAACATTCCCACACTGTCAAATGTCGTGGGCATTTTCATTTTGCATGTGGAGTCCAGGATCCCTGTACTAGCCAGGGCCCAAGACCAGTCTTATTTATGACTTAGTTAGAGCAATATATTTGGTTTTTATTTAGCAAAAGCTCATGAGACTGGTTTTAAAATGAAACTAAAAGACGCACAGGACCCTAAATATCTATCATTTTTGTAATATGCAACACTCTCCAGCAAGTCATAATGCAAATGATAGATTACACAATTCGTGTTAGAAACTAATCATGTCAAGATGGCTAAAACGGCCTGTTAATTCATTTATATCCTTTCTTGTGTTGTCAAGAATCTCATACATTCACTTTAACTATAATAGGGATGAATTGCATAGTTATTAAAAAAAGGAAACCACTTTTCATTAATCAAAATGTTGTTGGTAAAGTAGATTTTTTGAAGTGTTTGTGGTCCAGATGGATTGTGTGGCTGTTGTCGCTGTTGTTGCTGTTTCAATCATTTTGCTGGTAGTGGGGTCAATGACCAATTTTTCCATCAAGCAAAGTAGAAATTAGACTCCTGAATTGTTTCTTGTCAATTAAACCATTATTGCTTGTTTTAAACACAGGAGTTTATCACATGTTAATATTTAGCATAACACTAACAACCATCAGGATGAAGTGAAACGTTCACAGCTGTTTGTGTGGGGGCTGGATGTTTTCTGTCAGGCTGGTCCTAAACAAACAGGAAGGGAATATGGAAGAATGCTAGGTAAGGAAGAGTCTATGCATCTGCTCCTCCAGTTCACTTTAAACTCTTAGCAACAATATGTTACACTTGTCACCATCTGAAAGTTGTGGTGTGATGACATTGTGGCATCTGCATTTAATTCAGGCTCTACCCAGATTCATTGGGTTGGAAGGTTGTAACAAAACCATGTGGCTCTAGCCTAGGCTAGAAGAGATACTGGCATAGAGCTAACTGCTCTTAAGGTATAAGGCTGTATTTTGCCTTACTGCAGTGTGGAGACTTCTGGACAGTAAATTACAAAAATGATACTGCGATGACATTGTCATTTACAAGCTAGCTAAAATGTTCTAAATAATACCCAACATCTTGTTAGGATCGGTGGCTGAGCAAACACTTACTTTAAAAGCTTTATTTATTTTGTTCAACACCTAGAACCTATCACTGTCAGTGATAGCTTTTGATTGCTTCCTTCAATAACATTTTGAAGTCTGCAGTTGTGGTTTATTTTTGTTGTTGTTGATTGTTAAAGATTTGGTAGCACAACTAATATGGAAAACTGATTTCTTTTTTGCACTTCTTAAATTTTCAACCTAGCAAACACTTGAACTATAAGTAACACTCAGGTAAGCAGTCCCTTTTAGTAATCAGTTTTTAATGCAGTGAACAGCTGCAGAATCACCTTGCATTTAACAGGAGCTGGTGAGGAACAGAGCTGGTCCTCGTGTTTGTAACAACAGCACAGACCTACTAACATGTACCTATGGCAGCCCTGGAGACTGTGTGTGGTGGGCCAGCAACCAAAAAAAAGTCACAGAATCACAGAATTGTAGGGTTTCACCAGAGAAAGGATTGCAATTGTTTTATGAACACACATCCATGCAGTGCTCTGTGAGATAGTGGCCACTTCCAGGAGAGTCTTATTTTTTTCAGCAAAATCTATTGTCATTCAAATCTGCATGTTAACTGCTTCCATCTAGACACACAATCTGCACAACCTGTGTTTATTTCACTCTCTCTAGAGAATAGGTTGCTTCAGATAGAAAGTTGGTTTTGCTGCATGTAGCCATCTTTGATAAACTCCATGTTTCCTATAGAATATACAGAATATGCATAAATGTCAGGTCAGTCACCACCCTTCCTTTTTTCGTTTTATTGCTACAATGCAAGGAGACAGTTTTTGACACCCTGCACCCAGACTCAGCGGCACACCTGCACCCAGGTGGTAGCACGTGGAATTACACAGCCACTGACCTCACACCAGTGTTCTGCTTTATTCTTTTCTGGATCAAAACTTATACTGTTCTGCCTCTATATTACAAGGACATTCTGTTAAATTCTCTGCCTTTGCAAGTGCATTCGAGTGATCTCACTACTTAAGGCCATTATGTTGGGTAATTTGACAGCCAGATGCAAAGAAAACTGATGAAAGAAGCAGCTTTATAAGCATTCATTTTTAAGATTACCACCCTAAAATCTGCTAACAAAAAAACCACCAAAGAGCAGCAACAGGTTCTTAGCAAGCAGCATGGAGAGCCACAGGCATGGGAATGCAATTTGTCCATGACTAGTCTTCAGCTGCTTGGCACAGCCCTCAAACGAGGCTGAAATTAGTGTTAGACAGGACCACCAGGTGGGGTAAGTTTTTTCTGATTTTTGAACCTGCACTAGGAATCAGGTAGCAGTAGGTGTAGCATAAAATCATTTAATTAGTTCATCTTCAACAGCAAAATGCTTCCCTATTTGCTCTTGTTTCTCATCCTTTTGTATCCTGCTTGCCTCCACGTAAACAATGAGAAGATGTTATGATATAAAACTGAAATGCAAACCCTTGTCAATGCTCATGCACTCAGTTGCTTTGGTACTTCAAACCACTAAATATTTAACAAATAGCAATGTGACACTGCTTGTTTTCACCCGTTGCTTAGATTTTATTTCTAGAAGGTAAGTTCTGGTAAGAAATCTAAGACTTTTTGATGAACCAAGATTTATAAAGTAATTGAGAGATGTGAAGAACTATATAAATGCTAAGTGTTATTCATGAGTAATCAACTGAACAATTAACATAAAGAATGGCATTCCTCTTACTTGCACTTTTGATGTTAAATGAAGAGAGACCAATAATGCATAATGAATGCAGATAAAGCCACATGAATTTCTGAATTTCGTTTGTAGATGAGTGCATACAACAAACGGCCATCTGCCCATACAGAAAGGATTAGTGGCCTGGTACCATTTTCATCCACAGCTGAGGATTGAAGAGAAATCCAGTATTTCTCCTCTGTAGTCTCCAGCACAAATCTGTTGCAGATATTGCTGTTGTGGCTGGTTGTGGCTCTACATCAGAAGGCCGTATGAGGTTAGAAAGCAGATGATACAAAGCAGTATTAAAAAAGCTACAGTGAAACTCGTGAACCTTTCACACTGCTTGCCAAGATGGCAATTCCCTGGTCAAAGGTGAAGTAATATTGAATCTGGAACTAAAAGTCAGTGTAGCCAGAGTATTTTAAGAGAAATAGATGAGAAACAAAATAAAATAATGCATCCATATGCTATAGATTTTGGCAACTCATATACAAAATGGTTTGGAAAGGAAGTACTCAGCCTTGTTCTGTTTATATATCACTGAATCTTTTGCTATGTCTCAGTAAAGAACATATGCCCTATTTGTTTTCAAAGTCACAGCTTAGGAAAGATATTACAGATTAAACATATAAAGCTGTTAAATACTGGTTTATTTCATGGGCTGCAATTTTGAACAGTTATCTATGAATATGCCAGAGTGGCTGAATTTGGCCAAATGTTAAAAGCTCTTGTTTTGAGCAGATCATGTGAAGGAAAGCATGCTCCGTGATGTGTAGCTCTCTGTTTTTACTTGCCTTTTCCTGGACTTCTGAACAGATATTTTGTAAAAAAATGGATAGGGATCATTGAAGTGAGGTGAACATGCCTCTTCAGCACGGCAAATTTTCCACTCTTTCCTAATAATAAACTATATTAAGCCCAATATTTAGTTTTGTGATAGAAGAATTCTCTTGGAAAAATGTTTTGTAGTACAGAGAGGGAAAAGCTGGACTAATATTGTATATACTCTGTAATACAGTGAGACTTTTTTTGTTGTTGCTTTTTGCCAACTGCAAATGTAAAATTCCAGCTGTTTTACTTCCCCTTTTCATTATAAGACTTCTGTTTGATAACAGAGATTGCACAAAAATAGCAACTTCCAATGTGCAAATAAAATACCCGTTCCTTTGTCAGACAGGTTTACAATCACATAAAGACACAGAAAAGGAGTGAAAACAACCACACAAATGTAAGGCAGACAGAAATTTTCTTTGAGTAAGGCTGAAAAGTGTAGTCTGACTGCTGGAATAAGAAGGGAGAGGGAGAACCTCATTTTTAGCACTTGAGGCGTCCTGTGCAGGAACCACGAGCACATCATTCACATTTACTTTCCATTGATTAGACATAGTTACGGGAAAGGCACTCAGGTTTGGCATCTCTCCCTGTGCTTAACAGGCACCAAAGATGACATCCAGGGGATCCCAGCTGGGTCCCAAAGTGCCTCCCCGCTGCCACTGGCACAGAATGGCATGTTTATATTTTTAAGCTCAGAAGCCCAAACAGACAGGCCCAAGATTTAGCGAGGACACAATAATTGCTTTCTTTTCAACAGCAGGTGACACATTTCCCACTGAGAAAAATAGAATCCCGCTGTCTTTAGTCATAACAGGAGCAACAGAAGGAAAATAGATACGCAAGTGGGAAATGTCACCAGCCCTGTCTTGGAAATGATGTTTGCAGGCACCAGCGAGCCCTGCAAGTTCACAAAATTAAAACATTAATTGTCAGGTTTATAGTTTATAATCCAAATGATGTTATTTAATCATTAATTTAAGATTTCCGGGTTCAGGGACTGGTGCAGGCTCTTCACTGTTCCTTTTTCCTGATGCTTTTGCCTGGGGGAGCAGCCCTGAGCTGTGCAGGCAGGAGCTTCATGGCCTGGTCCAGAGAGTAAAGAAGCATGAAAAGTGCTTTGACAGTGCTCGTCACATCTGGCAAGGATGCATGGCAGACACATGCATCCCGACTGCATCTCTTTCTCTACCTTTGTTTGTATAGATTATGAGCCTGGCGTTCATTTCAAAACTCAGTGCTATTGCAGACTTGGTGAGGCTGAAGTTCCCCTGACCCCTTGGGGTAGCCAAGGCAGAAGCAGAACCTTTGAGAGCCGGTAGAGCTAGGCTCCATGTCTGCAAAATAACAGGTACTTATGGAAATTATACTGTAAAGTGGTGGTAGAAAGTAGTATTGTGCTACTGTGTCACTGGAATTGCAGTGCTATCCATGGGAAAGCATCCTGGTTTACAAGCTTTCCCAAAGCTTTGAGAGGGTGCAAATAATTGTATGTGATCATGCAGTTAATCAGCGTTCCCTATAGATTCTAAGTTAGTAAATACTTCTGGTATTTACAATCATCATCATGAATTTCCTCTTGATAGTCATTAGTACGTGTCTCATAACTTTGGTGGCTTAACCAAGGGTTATTTTTTAGATAGAGCAGTTGTAGCTTAACAATGTATTAAATTAAAATTAGATGAGGATCAAACCCTTACATCTCCCAGCAGAACAGTGCATCTCTGCATTATTCCAACCTCCAAGCAAAGGTTTTGATGTACTGTGTCTGTTAAGGGTTGAATGCTGCCTTTTTTAAAGCAAAGGTTTTCACCGTGTAGCACATTGCTGAACAGATAATTGCCAGTCTGTGGAAAGCAGAAAACTGCCTTGATTAATAACTTAATATTAGATTTGAAAGAACAAGCTCTAATCAGGAACATTTTAGGAGACAAGTAATCTAAAGGTCTTTTTCATCAGAATTTAAAAGATAAAACAGTACAACATGGCTTGCAATCTGTCAGCTGATACATCTTAGCATCAGCAGCACAATCTGTCAGAGCAGGAAAATCAATTTTTCCTGAGATATCACTACAGCTGACTGCACAGCTCCCTTTTGCAAAGAACCTCTCTGATTTTCAAGACTGTAAGATTACATCGTTGCATCCTAACTACATACACACATTTCAAATTAGCTCATATTTTATATATGCATGTGTGAGTACATAAAGAGCATGTACATATTGATGTGTCTCTGATGCCACGTTATGGAGCTGGATGGAAGGACTGAGGACATCTAGGCTTCACACATCTAGATTTCTTTGCCAGAATGGCTCTGTGAATGTGACTTATTCAGTGGCTCAGTTTCCCATAACACGGAGATAAACGCAGTCATCTCTGTGAAATTCTTCACTTTTATGGCATTGCAAGAGAGCATGCAAAGTCCATTTGAAACGACAGACTCATCTGCCTTGTCCTAATCCTCCTCTTGGCCCATATTTACTTTGTGGCTAGACAGACACTCTCGCATTCAGCTGCCCTTCTGGCCCCAGGCATCTGATGCATGAGTGCAAACTAATAGAAGGGGAAATCCAGCCATCCCCAAAAGTGATTGTGTTTTTCAAATACAGACAGAGGAGGCTGTATTTCACCTTATGCGGTATGAATGCAAGTATCAAAGGAAGGGAGTTTATATGCTGTGCCCTCTCCGCTCAGAAAGAAAAGCAAAGCTGTTTGATTCATGGAAGGAATGGGGAGACAGATCTGGAAACTTAACCACAGGTCTGAAGACATTTCAGATATCTCCATGAGGGCAGAATGTGTACGTTCTCCTGAAAATCTCACTGGGTGCCTATTCGCATCTTTAGAAGTTTAAATGCCTCATCTAACCCTGTGCTGGTTGGAATCCTGTGAGATTTGTGCTTCTCCCTTCAGCAGGAGGAGCAGCACAGATGAGTGGTGGGATGGGTGGCCCCAGGCCTCAACATGCTCAGACCCACTCATTTGCATGAAGGCTGCAGGGCTGAGCACCACCTGCAATCCTCCTGCGGGGGGTCTCCTCAGGAGGGCTGTGGCGGGAGGCCTGGTCACAACGCGAGGCCCAAGGCCTTTTCTGTCACAGCCACATCGCTGGGCCAGAAGCAGGATTAATGTCCAAACCTGGCCTTCTCATTCAGGCACCGTTTCTTGCCTGCTACCGCAAAAAGCTTTTGGATGAGCAATTTTGTTTTACAAGACTTAGGGTTATAAAGGGCACTTGGAAGAGAGGAAAGTGAGGCAAGAGAAATGGCTCTGCTCAGCAGCAAAACCGAGCTCTTCCCTCAGAGTTCTGGCCCACAAAGCGCTGCGAGGCACTTCTCTGCTGGGAAGGCGTGCCGTGCTCCCGTAGCATGTCACCATTTCCACATCCAAGCAGAGGTTGAGTTTGTGGAAAAATCTCCTTTGAGTCCCTTGAGACGTGGGGATAGTGCTGCTTGCAGGGAGGATGTCTGATACCCAAACAGAAACGGTTGGGAAGGAGAAGAGGTAGGTTATTATCCAGTGCAAGGGCTTTTTCTCCGAGAGGGGGATTTCTGAAAGACTCACAATATGCATTTATATAGAAGTAATTTGAAAGCTTTACTCTGAATAGCATGCATTTGTACCTAAAGCTTTTGTGGATGATTTATGAAAAGTGTTATTTCTATTACTCAGGCATATGAAAGGAAGCAAATTATCTTATTACATTATGTGGACAGTCAAAAGAAGAGTTAAATGGACCATATGAGTTTCTCTTAAAACATTAATTTTCCTGTGTTGTCTTTAATTTCCTTGATAATGAAACGTTCACAATAGCCACTGGGTATTACTACACGAAAGATAAATTAGATCGTTCCCGTTAGATGTAAATCCTCTCCTAGACTTGTCATCAGGACATGATTACTGTAAATTTCTCAATACATGTGAAATGCCAATCCCTGAGAACATTTCCTGTTGGAAAACAAGAGGTTTTCAGAGTCTTTTCATTTAAATACTGTCTAGTTGATGGCTATGGAAATTCTTTTTAAATGAATGATTAAGGACTGTATCTGAAGTTTGAAAATTGCTTTTCCTCCACTGAAAAAGTTTAATTCTGCGATATCAATGAGACCTGCAGATGCTCAACGCTTTTCACAATGAAGCCATGAAAGACTACGTGTGTATGGCTAAGTGGGTAAAACAGGTCAGTTTAATGACTGCTTTTGATGTCTGCAACACCTTAAAACCATACTTATGCAGTAGGATTCTCTTTAAGGCAGAGGTGAGAGCATTTCTGCAGACTTGTAGTGGGAGCTGGGCACTAGAGACCTGCCCTGTTGCCAGCTGGAGGCTCTGCATAAGCCATGAGTCAGGGCAGAGCCTTTAAGACTTACCAACCTTTGCCATAGTACTGTGTAGCAAATGCCAGGCAGTGAAGATGAACAAGATTGAAAAGAAATGAATACCTAATTCTTTAGCATTTTCTGGGCTTGAATCTCTTTCAGAATTAATTTTTTTTTTATTTATCCCACAATTTAATTTCTGTGATCTAGAGCATGCATGCAAACATCTGAAGGCTTTCACAAGTTATTCTAAACCATCAACCCTTGTGAAGATCATACAGTACATGTCTGTGAGTCGTGTGTGAAACTCATGCACAATTCCTATGCAGTAGTTCAGCCCTCCTGTTGTATACAAATTATTGCCACTATTTTTGAATACACAGATGCGATGCTTAACAACTGTGAGATGACAATGGTCAGTATGTATTGGATTGTTTGTTTGAAATAATTTGTATCCTCAAAATCACCCATTAACAGTGGAGAGGAAAAGCTGAATATTTTGTCTTTCTTATCTGTCTTCATTTTGGACTGCTATGCCTCTGTTAATTCCATTAAGGTCAGCATGACTCCAGCTGAAGTTGACCTGTGCTGCCCTTACACACGGGAAATGTGATGTCACCTTTGTGAGAAACTAATTCATTTAGGTACAGGATTAATATGTATTTTGTTTTAATTAGTCCTTTGTGTCTCAGGCCAGTGGGAACCAGGGCTTCTGCAGGAAATTGTGTATATGTCAGTGTTCCCCCAGAGATACGTGGTTATCTAAATATCACAAAGCCTGCTGTAGGGCAGAAGGCACGCTAACGTGACTCATCACTTGTTGCCATAGATTTTCCAGCTGATGATGATAAAGATCTTTAAAATATAATTCAGTTAAATATTGTAAAAAACTTTTCCAGTAAGCCACAGCTGATGACAAGAATTAGATTAGCAGAAACATAAAGGTTTATGCTTACGCTCTCGCTGTTAACACACATTAAGTTCCCTGTGGATTGAAAGATTCACGTTTAAGAAATACAGACAGCTAAATATTTCACTTGCTATTTCACTCATAAAATCAAGGACACTTTTGAAGACACGTTTTTGAATGCTAACTTGTAAGATAGGGTATAAAACAGAAAGCTATCATGTAATCCAAATTTTCACTATACATTCTGCGTAGAAACCAACGATGAATATTTATCTGAGGATATACTTTCAAGCCTTTCATTATACAGTTTGTATTTGTTTTGGTTTCATTTGAATAAATAGAATGTTTTGCAATAGCTGTAACTAATATCTCCAGGCGCATAACATTTCAGATAGATCTGCAATTCAGAGCAGCAACATTCAACAGCAGAAAAATTATCAGTGCTAGTGGGAGCTAAATTACAGCTTTGAATTCTCTGATACTGTATTATACCTGTGAATTCTAAAATGCTGAACAAAATTAAAGGATCAGTTTAATTTTTATGAAAAGGAAATAGATTAAATTGAAAAATGTCATTCTATTTGTTTGTATCTGCTGTACATAGCACACTGAAGTTATAAGTGTTCAAAAGATAAAACATTAATAATGTGTTAGACTGCTTACAAAAGCACAAGATAACAGTGATTATTAATGCAATTGTTATATGCAAGAATTGAAAGGGGAGTTCTTTGCTTTGTCTGGAACAGAAGTGAGGAAGAAAAACTGCTAATTTCTGCTTTATGACAACCTTTACATTATACTCTGTAATTTCTACATTTAAATCCAGCAATATGCATCCCTGTTCTCTCCAGTACAGCATCCTCCTGCTCCACACGTGGCTGTTTGTGAGCGCAGGTCTGGCTCTCAGCTTTCCATCAGAGCAGCCTTTCACACTTGTCTGAAGTACACAGCTCTCTCCTGGCTGTGCAAAGGGCACAGCATGTTGCATGGCCACCTGCAAAATGTCTCTGTCACTGAGGCCAGCTGAAGAACTGGGGCACTGTGCATATGTAGGAGTCCATGTGTGCACCCAAGCAGAACCTGGTTATGTCATTTTGTGTCTCTTTTAGTCCACATATGCTCTAATCTTGTCAAGGCATCTATTGCCACTACTGTCCCAAACTAATGCATGTATCTGTAGGAGTTTATAGTGCTATGCTATAGTATATAGGGGATGATAGGGTTGGAGCTGCAGCCTAGCAAGAAGCTGTGCTTTTGGTGCTTTTGTGCCCTCTGTTCCACCCTTAGAATTTACTGAGAATTAGTGGATCTAATGAAAGGCACTGCTTTGGCTTAAGTGTTTAACAGGCCTACACAACATAAATGCATGCTTGTGTGCTGGCTGCTGACACAAATGTTCCAGTTCTTATTCGCTTTCTCAAACTTTCTGCTTATACCTTCCCATTAAAGTGGAACATTTTCCTTCCACTAAATCCACTTTCACTAAATCCCTACTATACTTTAAGTTGATCTCCAGCCAGCATCACATGATGCTGCATAGCCTATACACTGCTTAGGAAATGCAAACTTCTTATGATTAATCCCACGAATCCAGAAAGCCAGGTTACCCTGTGCACTTGCTGTCCTGTGCTGGGCTCATGAGCCCCAGGTGTAAGCAAAGGGTGCTGGCGGCTCTGAGGGATTGGCACTGCTTGTGGTCAGGGTCCAGCATAGGACACCCAGCTGCAAAACTCCCAGGGAAGGTTGGCTTCCTCAGAAGGTTAGCTTCCTCACACATGTTGCATTTAGTCCTTACCTACAGGAAAATATACTGAGGGTTTCTGTTTTTTCTGTTTTCATTTGTGCAAATAAATACAACCAGTGGCAATCCAGTTGCAAGCACAGAAGTTTTTATTTTCTTGAGCACCTCATGGAAATGTGTGTGCAAGACATTACAAGAGGAGCTTGACTCAAATGTTAATTTTCAAAACATGCCGTAATGAGTTCTCTGCTCTGAAAAACTTCGTGGCTAGAGGAGAGTGCCCTGAAGGGGCAAAAGTGGGGCAGCAGGAAAAGCAAGGCTGTGAGACCTGTCTGGAGAGGAGCTTTCAGCCTGTGTGACATATTGCATTTTTTCTGCTCATCTCCAGTTTCTCTTTTTTTCTTCCATACAACCAATTTGGCTTTTGCTGAACCCTGGCTCATCCTGGTGCTTAGAGCAGGGGACAGAGCTGGGTATTCTCACCCTATTTCGCCATTGATGCTTGGAAGTATTTGGGGATCATCAGATTGATATCCCTGTAATATTGGGTTGAATTTGCATGTTATGTAGTTCAGTATTTTTTTTTGTGGACTTTTAATAAGTGTGCGATTGAACTCAGCATATGCTGGGTTTTCTATACAGTGTGTTTCTAAGAAGAGACAAAAATGTGAAGATACACTTGATTTTTGTATGTGAACTTTGTTCCTCACCAGGAGTTGCCAGAAAGTGAGGGCGGTGATAATGAAGCAGTGAAAGAAAACTGTAGAAAACGTAAAGTCCTGATGTGCATGCTGTTAGGATGGATGATAGCGGTTATTACAACTGAGTTAACACGTCTGACATATGCAGAGAATGAAGAAAGTCTTTATCTGTGATGACCAAGTGTCTGTAATAATGTTAGAATTAGATTTCTCCACCTCTGCAATAGATCCCAGGGATGTTTTTCTCTCCCTGTTATCACTCCCTGTCTTCTTTAGTCAATGTGAGTCACATGCAAGTGCCATACATCTACACGAGTCAAATGCCAGCAACCAGAAGTTATGCTCTGTGCTCTGCTTGATTTGTATTCATAAAAAACATCAAGAAATGATTCAGAAATTGTAATTACATGGTAATGTCAGAAATTGATTAATTAAATGCTCCAGTCTTTACTCCACATCATTATGACTGCTAACGTTTCTGGACAGTTTCTTACAGCATCAGTGTCTTTGCTCTGTGAAGTTTATTAATGCAAATTGGATTTGACATAAACAAGACTGCAGCTAATTATTTCATGTACATGTACACATTATGTAGGAGCAAGCTCATAAAATCTGCACGTCTTCTTGCACTCATGTTTATTTACGCTGTATATCTGTTTTGGCTATGCAACAAATCTCTACTGCCCTAAATAACACTGATGCCTTTTCGTTTGTGGAATTCCTGAGATACAAGCATTTCTGTCGCTCTGACACCTCCTTAACTTATATGCAGTCATTAACAACCTTGACCAACCTGGAGCTGTCACGTGCACCACTACAATAAGCCTCACTTTGCATTTTCCTGTTGTATTTCACTATGTAGGGGAACTCTATCACTATCATGCTGCCTGAGGACAAGAGCTGCCCGTGCTGGAGGCCACTGGGAGAGCAGCCTCCAGCCTGCCCAGGAGATGAGGTCAGGGCGCTGGGTTGCAACCTGCTCATCCTGATCTCTTCCTTTCCCTTTTCTCACCTCTCACTAAAATCCTTGGCTGCTGCAACGGCCTCCTTGATTTTTTTTGGTACTGCTCCCTGCCTGCTGTCCAGGATCAGGCCCCGCGTAGGCTGCAGGAATGGCAGTCACAGTGAGCTACGTTCTGGAAGAGATGGGTATCCATGGAAATTCAGGGATTACCCCAAACACAAATCAAGGGCATGCACTTCTTTGTAGGAGGCACCTCTGTTGGTGCTATAGGACACAGTGCCATGCAGCCTTGGTTTCTGTTCCTGCAGTAACTGCATACATCTGATGTATTGGTCGCTGGAGCTGTTAACCAGTGTTAAAAGCTCTGTGACTTACACTGTGTCTAATAAATGCAGACTTTTCTGGTATGATATCATCTTCTTCTATTTCACAATAATTCTAGTAAATTCCAGTTAATGCTTTGTATTTGCTTTTACTGATTTCTTTCAGGGAAAGAAAATCAGCCAGAAATAGCATGGATTTGACTGTCAGACAAAATTGTTCAGTTTCCTATACAGCCAAACAGAATAGTTAGCTCAATATTTGGTAGAAATGACAAAATTTCTTATCCCTATTATTTGCATAAAGTCTTTTTTGTCCAAAGGAATGCTAAAACTTTTTGAGTAAAAGATATTGGTACAAAAAAATCACATTCTGAACACATTCTCTGTACTCACTCATTCCTTGAGCAAGTATACTTGTTCTCCTTTGGTTTTAGTTACCCCTCCCTCTTTTATTTCATCCATCTTCTTGATTTCTGACTTTACTTCCCACTATCTTACTTTATACCATATCTCATTTGCAAAATATTACATTTGTCAAATAAGTTTTTCTTAAATAGATCACAGTTTGCCATTGTGTGCCTATTTTCTGTAAAATAGTGTTTTAATCTCCCTGTTTGGTCTTAGGAACTTATCCTACCACTCACATACTTTATCTTGGCCTTTGTTTCACTGTCCTCAAAGAGGAAAGCTGTCATGCATTTATAAATTGGCATTTGTCCTTTCCCACCGCTGTTTCTTAAACCATTAAGTGCTT
The DNA here is from genome assembly GCA_013396635.1 of Penelope pileata. Lineage (NCBI taxonomy): Eukaryota > Metazoa > Chordata > Aves > Galliformes > Cracidae > Penelope > Penelope pileata. The sequence goes on from WBMW01003413.1 coordinate 3,371,340, forward strand.
TGAAATTTAAGGACCAGAGTATTACATTGACATGAGATGCACCACAGTGGTGTTACCACTGGCAGAGATCTTCTTGGCATCTGCTGGAACTTCTGCATTAGTTTTACCTTGATCTTAATGGCTGAGGTTGCAAACATTGCAACATTTAGACTACTGTGGCCTCTGCTTTGTCACCTGGTTTTGGTGAGGAATCAGACAGGACGCTGAGAAATCACGTACCTTTGAACTGAGCCTGTTCTTATAGAAGACAGCAGGTTTTCCTTGGAAGAAACGGGAGATGCACTCTTACATGAAAGATGCAGTATTGGATTATAATGAATTTTGCAGCTTTCTAGGACAGCAGAGCACTCACTTTTAACAAAAAGGGCTGAATTCAGCAGAGCTATGCTGCTTTGGTCCAGCTGAAAATTGCTCTGCTATTTTCCTGAGTCTGCCACCAGGCTTCCCCTTGGAGGGCTGAAGCATTCATTTTTTGTCTTTTCTGTTTTACCCTTAGTGTTGGGGGTAGCAGCAGGGAAGCACTGGGATTCTTCCCTTCATTCTTCGGACTGGGATACTTCATTGAGTAATGTAAATCTGCTTTAATGCAATTAAAATCAATTAGGTCAATTTTTGGTATTCTGATCCCAATGTCTTTCCTGTACATGATTGCCTGAGCCATGAGATCTGCTTGTACAGAGCGTCCTGTTGGAAAAGGGACAGCTTTGTGAGATGATGTTGGAACTACAGCATTCTCTGTTGCCACTGGTCAGCAGAGCACCCGCCTTGTTCCAGTGCCCGTGCTTCCTTGGGGACAAGCTGCCAACAACCCAAGTGTGGTGGGGCTCTGTGAGCCTGAACACCGCTCCTGGGAGAAGCATCGTCTCCACAGCCCTGCATGCAGAGTGCAGGGGCACAGAATCCATCCATTAGCTAACAAGCTTGTGCTATTTCAAGCTTTATTAAACCCCGCTGTCCTTTGTGGATGGTGACATTTAATAGGGTGCGGAGCAGAAACCAAGCAGCAGCTGGAGGAAAACCCAGCTGATTTTGATGAAAACAACTGGCTTCAGATGAGTCGGTAAATCAGCTTTAATCACTGCAGCTGAGATGTAATATGAACTGTTCACTGAGGCTTGAGTGATTTTAAACAATTAAGAAATTTGCTCAACACATCTATTAAAATAATCATTACTGGTTTTACCATAATGGTGTAATTCCACAGTGTGTGCACAAGGGCTCTTGCCAGCCTTCTGCTCCATCACAGGAGCTCGGACTGTACGCTTTCTGTTCAGCTGTTAATACAACTGACAGTTAAAATAACATGTTAAACTTGGGTAGGAAAATAATAAATTAGCAATAATGGCAGTTTAAAGGGATTTGATCTTCTTAAGCTGCACAGTTTAGCTTCTATTGCCGTTTAACACCAATGGTGAGCAGCCTGGCCAGGTGCAGTGATGAAGGAAGTGACAGAAAAATATCTAATGCAAAGGGGTTTTTATCTTTTTTTATACGTGATTTATTTTTAGTGCGCAGATGAGTAATGCTGTATAACAGACAGCTCACTCAAATCCTCAGTTATAACGCTTTCAGACATGCAAAAAACATAGTCCAGACAAGAATACATATATATATCCTCTTGGGCTGCTGGAAAAAAGCCTATTTTCTATCAAAGGTTTTTGCGGCAGGATGATAACAAAAATAAATATTTTACAAAATGTATAATATTCTCTGAAGGCTCTCTCCCTAGATCTAAAGCTTTACCCCAGGGCTCCCTTCCAAGATCCTTCAAAGATGACTTGTGTCTCTGTGTTTGGTGTAACAGCTCAGATCTCCCCCTCACAGGTCAATGTGCTTTGCTAACATCATTTCCTAATTGCAACAGTCTGCTTTTTGGCTGCAGACAGCTTTGTTGGTTGATTTCTAATAACCTTCCCCTGTGAAAGTACGACTTTCCCTGGTGCAGCAGACGACTGGGGGCTCTGCAGGGCAGCTCCCTGTCTCCAGGGCCGGACGGCTCCAGACACCCACAGCAACTTGCCTGTGCTTCTATCACGTACTTCATTCAGTGTTTTCCTCTACTCCCATGACAACAAACGTCTTCCTTGGTGAAGCAGAAGAAACAAATCTATACCGTTGTTTTTTGGTCTGGTTTCAAATGCAAATATCAGAGGAGTAGCTGGGCACTGCTCCGAGTCCAGCTGCATCAGTCGTGGTGTTGGATGAGCCAGAAGGACAATGGGAGGTCTGGGGCTCTGCAGGGCTGCCCATGACATTTACCCCCCAGCCCTGCTTCAAGGCTGCTCTGCAGGAAGATGAGTGCAGGCCTAAACTACCCAAATTCCCTGATTTTCTGCAACCAGGCATCTCAGCTGTGTGCGCAGGGCATATGCTGGGAGCTGCTTCAGAGCAGCAGAGCAGTGGCAGATGGGGTAGTTGCCTTGTCCCCACACAACCATGGGATTAGGGTAAGAAATGCAGGGCCAGGTCTAGATCCTGTCCCTGGCGCAGGATGGCCCAGCCCTGTGGCAGCACTTCCCAGTGCCCAGCAAAACCTCCCGGGCACATGCTTAACTTCCAGCACGTGAGTGGCCCTATTGAATTAAGGATGTAATCAAGTGATTTGCTGGATCAACGACTGTATCCTTAATCCTTTTCACATATTGCTAAGCTCATTAAACTCTCTTTGATACCAAGCTGTGCAAGTTCCTTAAGAGAGGCAGAGAATGTGTTACTTCCTTAGCTCAAATTTATCACCTCCAGCTTCCAGCAAGGGAACCTGGTGTTATGAGCCTGAGGTTGCCCTTGGGTATGCTCTACAACAATGGATGGGAAAATATTCTGTGTGCTGCATAATTGCTGATACCCTGCCCAGCACAACAACGTGGATAGGCCAGAACAAATACCCACGTAACCAACCCAAATACTGAGTAGTGCATCCCTGGCCTCAGTGGAGGCACTTCATTTCCTTTCTCTGCCCTTTTTCCTGACAGCTGTCCAGCTAACAAAGAAAAGGGGGATAAAAGCAAAACTATTAAGCATTGTGAAGCTTGATATTTAGTTCTGTCAAAAAAATTGCTTAGGTGTATGTGTAGGCTCGTGCCTCAGACTGGTACAATGATGCTTTAAGCAAACTAAGCAAACTAATTCTCTGATGCTATCTAAATTCTCCAAATTAGATGAGCTGGTATGTGACATTAGCATAGCAAGTCTTCCTGGATGCCAGAATCTACACAGCTGTTAGAAAGATTTTCTACTCAAGTTAAACATGTTACAGCAGTTTTTCCTCCTTAAAACTGTGCAGTTACATGCCATCACAGGTGATGACACTGTAATTTTTCAGAGTTGAGTTAGCTGTGCTGCCCAAATCCTGCAGGGTGCAAGCGTGCACATGACAGGGCTCCGAGGAAGCTACAAAACATTTGTATTGTCCCTCTCGATGTGATCTGTTGGGTACTGAAAAGTGCCAGTACTTTACTAAACCGTATGTATGGTCCTTCTGAAAAAGTGTGGGTACTGTGGTTTTGGGATTTTTTTTGTCCAGTTTTTATGTTTTCACTGAATGTGCCAAGTTATTCTAAACCACAAAGTTGCTCTAAATCTCAGATCACTCTGTTTCATGTTGACAAAATGATAATACTGGCTTCCGATCCAGAATTTGCAGGATTTGGCTTATTGGGATAACTGATAACAGAACAGAAACCTGGACTTGGGAACTGAGGCCTCGCCTTAAGCAGATGGCTTGCTTTGGACACGGCTGGCACATGAATGTGCCAGGGAGGCACAGAAGAAAGGAGGCACTTCCAATCACAGTATTTATATCAAATCACAGTTGATATTTTTTTACAACACTTTTGCACACTGCCAGCTTACATACTCCTGAGCTGCAGGTCTTCAAAGAGAAATGGGGTAATATTTCTGATTTGCCACAGGAAAAACCTGATATCAAGGCAGGAATCACACAGTATAAACACACGGCTTTCTTTTTTTCAATTGTCTTCATTTCCTTGGCCATATTTTTCACAAAATTGCTTTAGAATGAGTTTTTTATACTGTCATGGTAGAATTATGCAGACTAAAACTGCTGATCCTATCCTTGCCTGTGGGGCAAAGTGCACTGATGAATAAATCAGGAATATTGTTTAATATTACATTAAAAAGATATAAAGGTGTTAATAATAATTTATACCGGATTAAATGTAGTAAAAAATGTTAAGAAAAAAGAAAGACACCTTGTTTTAAAGAATTTGGTACTGAAACGTAACCATCATTATATGCGTGTGCAGCACAATTTTGCTAAACTGTAATGTCTGTGTGTTACAGAACGGCTTCACTTGCAGCAGCTCAGAAGCAGCTTGCTGCTTAGCTCTCATGGTGCGCTCCCAGTCAAATGCCTCTCGGTCGATTACCAGGGAGAGGTGGAGACCGTGCTGAAACCATTTTCTGGTCTTAACAGCACCAGTATAGTAGCTGTGTTATGAAGTTCATGGCATTTCTCGAGATTTGCATAATGTTTCTGGAACTAACATCTACAAATATATCTAACTACAACAGTTAGATTAAAATGCATGGGGCCAGCCTGGAGTTTAATGCAAAGTTTCACAGCGCTCGGAGGTTTTCAAGCAGTGCAGGCCCATAAGAGGTGATGGCAGATGCATTGGCACAGGTCCCTGGGCTTCTGAGCAGCACTGTGACCTGCTTGCAGCTTGCTCTGGTGGACTTGTATTCATGTACAGAAGAGCATTTTTCATTGATTATATGTCTCTTAGGTATTTCACTACTTTATACAGAGTATTAAAAGTTTTATAAGATTACAAGAAATACTGTATGGCTGCCTGATCGTGTTATCCAACCACTTAGAGCAGTTTCAGTCCTGAAAAATGAAAATGTACACTTCTATATAAATTATGATCATTAAAATCAGCTAACATTTATCTTCAGCCTGAGAAGACATGATGATGTACTGTCCCTGTGGTAGCTGTCTCATATTCCTGATTATAAAGATAAATGGCTGAGAAGAACCAGCTACTTTGCAATGAAAAAACACATTTGCACACAAAATATATAATAATATTACTAGCAAAACAGTCCCTAACATAAACAAGAACCCCACAAAGTGGTTTTGTGATAAGACCAAAGCTTAAGATAAGTCCAAAGAAAGTGGAGCTATAAAACCGAAACTTTTGTCTCCAGAAACTGAAGATGGATTCTTTCCCATATAATGCTCCAATACTTGTTATTTTCTGAAGTATGAGGTTAGAAACATATATATTTTTGTGAGCTATTTCAAGAGAGTTATGTTACTACTGATAGGTTTTCAGAATCGTAGTGATGCTGTGTTGGTACCAATGTCATATGAATATATCATATTATATCACGTTACTTTGTGGGTTCATTCTGAAATATTTTGCACAAATAACACTGAAGTTGCTTTCCGCTTGGAAAGTAAGTGGTATATTTCTGTTCCTGAAGTATTTGTCTGCTGATCACCTCTTTGCATCAAGTTTACAGAACAGGCTTCAATTTAAAAAAGTCCAAATTGTTCATCTGATCATGATAATTTGCCAGAAGTTTGGTCTAGAAATACAGAATCTTTCATATAGCTGATGCTGCAAGTTATACTATCTGCAAAAGTTGAACTGGAAAATGATACAGGAGTTGAATTATAGTTTAATTTTCAAATAGATAATATTTTTCACACTAGCCACAAAATAAATATTTGAGTCAAATATTCAATAAATATTCAGTTCCCTTTGATATATACCTGAGGTAAACAAAATGTGCACCAAAATAATGCTGGCACCAAAACGCTGATGAAATGTTATTTTCCAGATCAAAGGTATATTATTCTGGGCTTAGACTCTGGGTATGTATTTATATGTACCCTAATTTATTGGTGCTAGTTGCATATCCTCGCTGCCCTTTGTCTTCCCCATAGATAATCTCTGAAAACTGCACTGGGCTACTACACTGTTCATTTGGAATGAATACAAATTTGATTTTAATCTAGATTTTTCATCACTGGGAGTTGTGCTTACATGGAATAACCCTGGGTCCAAAATGAAAGTGGACTCAACAAACTATGACTGTGTCTTTTACTCAAACAAATGCTTTGGATATTGAAGAAGTAACCTTTTCTTCTTTTTTCATTTAGGAATATATGGACTCAAACAAATATATAGAGCATCTAGTGACTCAGCTGGAGGAACAACGCTGGAATTTATGGAGGCAAGTACTATACACAAACATATTTATTTATGTTGTTCTGTTGGAAGAAATATTCCCCTCCTTAGTTCTTGATTTCAAATAAATGGCTGGATACTGAATTTCTGCACTATTAATGTCTCCTTAGCAAGTCTTACCTAAATGAAATAACTCCGTAAGGCATCACACACCCGTGGAACTTTGCTACTCAGAGCAGATAAATACATACACAGTTTTCCCAATGTTCTGTTTTTGAAGCACTGGATGCTAACTCTATTTCAATTTCTTTTAATTACTCTGAATTTATTAAACAGTTTGATATTCCTCAGTATAAGCATTTTCTCCAAGTAGTACACAAAGTGTAGCCAAAAAAACCCCAGCAGAACTGCATGAGAATTTGAGAGTTTTGAAACCTGAATAACAAGGTTTTCAAATTTTGCAGTACTCTTGATAGTCCAAAATCTTCTATTTCTTTTATGTTCATATTGCTTAGTGAAGGTTGCCCAGATATAACTCTGATTTAAGCAAAGAAGCAATTTCCATATGCTAACGTAAAACTAGTGGGCATTTCTATTCTGCCGTACAGCAAATGTGGTAACTGCACCAGCACTTCTGAAGATTGTGTCCAAATTTGTGTTCCTCTGGTAAGATGGTTAGGACCTTGCAAAACTGTGCATGCTCTCACTCTAATAAATGTTATTTGCTCTCAAGAGTAGGTCCTCAGCTCTCTTGCAAAAAGGTGCTTACCTTACTGCAGACAGTATCCTTTTTGCAGCAGCAATTTTATTACATAGTTTACTTTAGTACTTTGGTACTCTGTTACTGTTGATGCCTTCGTTAGGGAGGATAAAAAGTTGTGCGTTGGCTGCGTCTTCTCAAAATTTATAAAGTGTCATTCTACCTGTGATGTGTTGGCACAAATATTTTACATTCTTCAGATATTTCTGCAGCACTGTTCTCTAGCTGTTTTTCAGGGCTGTTCTAATGTGAAATGGTAAAGATAACCGAGAAATTACCTCAGCTTCAGAAATCTCATGCCTGCAATGAGTTGATTATCGCTTGATCGTTTTTAAATTAATTCCTCCAGAATTGTAATTTGTATAGAGTCGTTATTATCACAGCTGATATAAAAAAACCTGTATGACAGCACTGTGCAGGATTTCCTTGTACTTTATGTTTACTTAAGTATTCAATAGCTCATTAGTAAATGCTCAGCATCTCATATTTTTATAGTTAACAGCTAGATTTGTGTCTGGAATGACATTTAAAATAGAGAACATGGGATAATATCGGTGATGAAACTGTTTCAACATTCTCAATCCGTATATATTTAAGTGCAATATTTAGCCTTTTTTTTTCTAAAGGCGTAGGAGTGATGGCAATCTCTATTAAAACATAGTCAAATATAAATTAATCTTTAAAGATTAATTTAATCTTTGTGGATTAAAACCTAATTCACCTTGGTTCTGATCAAGAAATAATGATCTGTCTGATTTTTCAGTTGAATGCCTCTCATGTACACAAGAAGTAGCTTTGCACATGACAGTACTAGTTAGCATGCATCTCACAAACTTCCTGTCCCGGAGGATATAAAGTGGTGTTACAGCATTTACAGCATACAACTCTTAAAGTTTTTGTGTAATTCATGTGTTTTTAAAAAAGTATGCAAAATACTTGGCACTAAAATATAACTTTACATTTTAGATCACAGTATCTGGGAAATTATGTTAGTAAGAATTACACTGTCTGTGGAAGACGCTGCAGTGGTTAAATATAAATTAAAAATAAAAATCAGAAGATGAACAGGTCTTTTAAAAATAGCAGAGTGGCTTTATTTTATTATGAACATACATTCAGATGTGCTCTGAAAATTCAGTGCTTTTGGAAAAGTCAAGACTGTCATTTATTTTTAACATTAATTTATTTTTAATATTATTTTTATGGGATGTTAGCACAGAAAGTTAAGACTTAAAGTGTGCTGTAGAAGGTAAACCCTTCTGTGTTTTGTCAGTTGTCTTTGAACACCGTATTTCTCTCTTTTAAATCTATAACATGTTTCATGGTGAGGATTATGCTAATAGCTCCCACTACGCAAGGGCGGGACGAGGCTGTCTATAGCCAGACAGATGTCCCAATAAATCAGCATAGACCTCTTCTCAGACTTCATTATGCTCCTGATTTGTGACTACCGCAGTTTTAACCTGGTGGGTCACTGGGCGCTGAACCTGACACTGACCGATAACCCCTGCTTTACTCCAGGCGCGCTAATAAAAAGAGCAGACACAAATCCTGGAGGCTGAGCTCCTTCAGCCTTCCTTACGGCCTGGACAGATTTACAGCAGCCAGGCTAAGACCGAGGAGACTAAAGCCGATGTCATGGTGTGCATATCAATTTTACATTTCCTTTACATTTCCACATGTACAATGAGACCCTAAAAGACACGCGGGGGCAAAAATTTCTTTTCATTTCAGAGGACTACTGTTTATACATGGCAAAAGCATCTGCTGCCGAGCTTTTATTGCTGTAATTGCAGCCCCCGGAGAACTGGCTGTGGTTAGATCATGTTTCATAGCTATCTGCTAAAAGAGACCTCTAGCCCAGCCTCAGAGTTCCTGTTCTTAAAGACCTTCACAGTGAGTGGAGGTTCCTCAATAGTATGTGGAGGTGCAGGCTTTCTTGCCACAGCTTCTCTCATGCTGAGGATCCTGCAATAATTATTTTCACACGAAGAACGACGAAAATGGCAGCATACTTGAGTGGTCAGTGGTTCCCCCATTTCTGCAACTTGTTTGAACAAAATAAACTTCTTGGATGTGGGACAAGTTCAACTCCCACCCATTTAAATCACCAACATTTATCATGGGGTTACATTAATGATGTGCATCTCAGTGTACCAGCCTGAGCCAGAGTGCTGCTTTACTTTAGATTTCTCTGCCTTGTCTTGTCTGGAAATAACTTTAAATAGGACAGAAAAGGGTCAGTGGTGAGAGATGCCCCTGCAGTGGTGTTTCTCACATACTCATCTAATGCTTTTTCTAATTCAGCTGACCTGTATTACTCTATAATACTTCATAGCAGAATCAGATGAAGAAACAATGTGAGAGGCAGAAATTTGCTCCTGAAGTCTTTGCTAATTGACCTTGACAGTAGATCATAACTTTTAATTCTTCATACTAAGGTCAATGACAGCAATTACAAGTTCCCTTAACAGAAGAAAGAATTTCAGCGCAGGATGCTTGTCAGAACATGCAAGGGTCAGGCCCTGTTCTTAAGAACTTTCAAGGGAATTTTGTCATTAGTGTTCCTAGAACCAGGACCAATCCTTTGTTAGGACATACTGCATTTCAGAGGTGACAATCATAAAATAAATAAAAGATCAACAGCTCTTTATTACCTTATAACAGTAGTGACAAACACAGAGAGGGAGAACCACGAAAATGCGCAAGGACCATATGGCATCTCACCAACTTCATGTTTTAAAAAGTTTCCTAAATAGATTTGCTCTGCTTTCATCTCCAGCATTAGCATGCTTCTATGCCCCTGGGTTTAATGCCTATATACTAAAGAGGTGCCAAGTATTAAACAGGTTGCTTTTGCTGTAATCACAAACTTCCATTGGGAGACCATAATTGCTAACAAGCAAAACAGCTCTGTGAGAATTCTTAATGGTGAGCACAGATTAAAATAACAACTGTGATTAGCTTTAAACTGCTTGACTAGAAAAGGACTAATCTTAGGGGAGTAAGTTGCATGGCAAACAAGTGAAAAACCCTATGTATAATATTTCAGTAATGAAGGCTGTGAAAAAAAGACAAATGCTACCCCAGCTAAATAAGTTCATGCTCTGCACAAGTATATTTTTCTTATCAGGGACTTAGTAACTTGGCTGGAGTGGAGCTAAGGTCAAAGCAGCCAGATCTTGGGGTTGTAACCCCATTTTAACCTGTTGTGGAAGCTTCCGAAACATGAAAGTTGCCTCTGGTCTATGACGCTACCGGGAGCTACGGGCTGTGTGCAGCATCTTGCCAAGTGGCTGTTGTAGCCCATGACCAGCAGAGACTGCTTTGGTTTGTAGGAGGGGGTTTCCTTCCCCTTTGCCACTTGATTTTCAGTCTCCATCTTGCCATGCCATCTTGCCAGTGGATAAAGCCAGGGAAAAAGGGGGTTGTGCTATTAGCCATTAGCACCTGCCTTACATCTCTTTGTTGGTGTTTTGAGTTGTTTTTGTTGGGTTTTGCTTTTGTTACGTCCCTAGAACATAGAGGAATTTAGTATGATATTAAATTTGTAAAATCCCCCCAAAAAATGATGTATTTCTTTCAGAAAATCCTTAGTGTTAGAAGGCAAGGCTGGCAGGGGCAGAGCAGAGTTCAGTCAGCCATCACAGCTACTCAGACACTTCCAACTAAAAATACATTATCGTATATTTGTTTCTCTAAAGCCTGGGCTTCTGTCTTGTGCCTTTGATGTGGGAAAAAAAAATAATCACACAATATATGGATAGGGGATAGATAAGGGTACCGAGTTGTCTAAGAGAGGTTGGCAGTACTGCTTCATGTATGTACATTTCTACCAAAGATTAGTGTTTGAATATGCACATTAGGAGATGAGAAATTAATAATGTATTCGATTTTTGGCCAAATGTTCTTCTCTGTCAATGAGTGCAAATTTGGATGGTTCAGTGAGCAGTGCATGTGAGCTACCAGGCCACAGAAAGCACTGCCATTGTGCTAGCTGTGAATGGAAAAGACTCGCTCCTTTTGAATCCCTGGTACGACGTCTGTGTCACCCCGTGGCGGTTACTGATACTTTTCTGTGACGGAAGTGGATGAGAGCTCTGTGAATAACCAGTACGTAGAAAAGCAGGCATTATACTCTTTGCCCTATACATTGTATTTTTCATAGGATCCCAGAAAATTAAGAGCTGATAGGTTAAAGATTACAACCTTACATGCTCTGTAAGCCCACTCCAAATAGTAACGAGCTGGAGCACTTGTTGCAAGCTGCAGGAACCCTGTGCGTGTAAGCGAGCAGAACTTACCCCCCTGTTCAAGTCAAGACTGCTCATTGTGTTTTAAACAAATAGCAAGTAAAATAGATACCTTACCGAAGCTTACACCTGTTCAAAATATCAGATGCAACAGTCAGTCAGATAAAATAATGGTCCACAGCTGATTAAAGTTGATGGTTGCTTTCTGTGCAATCTGCCAGATCAATAAGTGAATCTACTTTGACAGTAAGTCATTATAACACCACCTGGGCCTGGTTTGTGCAGTATTTACTAGATCAACTTAAAATTAAGTACAAATTGATAAGCTGTGGTATATGAGAAAAAGGGCTTGGGGTGATTTGGGCATAATATATTCATGAGAAGTATTAATTCTGATGAATGTATCTCAGCCTGTTTTCTTCAGTTGGAGAAAACTGCCATTAGTGCCCATCAGTTCTGCATGAATCAGGGGTGAAGTGTCAAGTCTCAGTTACTGAAGTTGTTACAGAAATGATTTGGAACCATTTGAATATGAAATCATCTTGAAACAAGCAAATACCCCCATATCTCTGCTAAACTACCCAAATCATCAAACTGCAGAAAAAAGATGGAAAAACGTTCTTTAAAAAGTATCTCAGTATGCTCGTGTTTATAAAATGAAATAAATTAACCAAATTTAAAATGTTAATAACATGCTGTAATTAATTAGAGACTACAGTATTTTTGCACAGATGTACGCTTGTCTTAATAGCAAGACTGCCTGAACCGTGAATTGATTTGTTTCTCTTAAATTAAAAAATAGAAAGCCTTGAGCAAAATATATTCTTTAGATATATTTGGTAGAAAAAGAATCACAAATGTTCCCTACCAAGTTGAAAGGGAAAAAAAAACCTCCAGCAGGGAAGTGTGTAGAAGGTCTACTTGACATATGGATATTTGTTAAAAGCAAAATGCATGAACAGCCTAGAGTAAATTAGGTCCTCATTTGTATGCTGGGAAATGAAATGTATCATCTTGGCACGGTTCTGTTTGTTTTACTTTTCTATAAAAATGAACTCTTTTTGTGTATGCAGATACACCTATTACTTTAGTGGCTCTGCAGGGTTAGAAAAAAAGTCTCCCTGGGCTGATTTTCCCCACCCATCAGTGTGCCCAGCAGGTTTGCTCCCACACCTGAGCTGGAGCCGGTGGCTGCAGCAGGCGGCATCGCTGTGTGTCCGCACGGGGACCACTGCACGCCGGTGCCGAGCTGCAGCCCAGCTCTCTGCTATGAATCCAAACAACTGATCGGAACACCAGCCTACAGGAAATGACTAGCAATTAGCTGCTGTTGTTACTCAGAGCTTATCTAGTCCAAATTTAAAATCACACATTTCCAAACGCAAACAGCTCTGTAGGCTGTTTCTATTATTTTGCACTGAATGCAGTCTCCTGGTCCCACTAGTGGCTAGACACAGCCACGTGTACCCGTGTTGAATCACATTTAACTCGTCAGATAATTCCAATGATTTCACTGGAATTATTCACAGAGCAAGGAATAACGTGTATGCATGACAGCGACATTGCCCTGAAGTGTTCTCTGTGACCCAGCAGCAGCAGCAGCAGCATCTGCACACTGCAACTGCTTCCTCTTTGGTAGAGGAGCTCCCTGTAGAGGAACGCTAATGACAGAGGAACTCTAATGATTCTATGATTCTATAAAAGCCCATGGATTCACCTCAAGGTAATAGATTAAGAATCTGCGGTACCACGAAAACAGAATTCCCAAATGTATTTTAGAAATGTGTGGTGCAAGGATGTGATACTAGAACCCTGGCGAGAAGATTTTCCAAAGGAGTTAGGATGGGTGGGTTGACTTAGGTGCAGAAAAATGGACAATTTATGAGTCCATCACTTATAAGGGAATGCCACGTCACCGACCTGTTTCACTAATAAAGCAGCCAAGAAAGGGCAGTGCTGGTGGCAGCGCTGGAAGAGGCCAGTGAGAAAATACCCATGAAGTCACATGGGTCAGGTCAGCAGCTTTCCCTGCAGATCAGTCCCACTTGTGAAACAAAAGTTAAACAATCACATTTAGCATTTCTCCTTCATTCTGTAATGCTCAACCATTTTTATTTCCTCTAAATTACATTCAAGCAAGACTTAAATACCCCATGCGAGAACAGGGCCTCATTGTTCCATCTCTGCACAAAGTGAGAAGTGGTTTTCATCTCTTCGGCCCCAAGGACGAAACCAGGAATAACACAATTCCCTTTTTACAGAGAAAAATAAAGTTCTGAATACACTAAATGATGGAGCTTAGAGATCTGTGTCTAAGCTGGGAGCTGAGCCGAGCTGTAGTGTCCCGGTTTGGTGTATTAATGAGAAGATTGCATTTCTCATGTCACAGTACTGTGCTGTCAGCATGCTCACTGCTATCTGGGGAATGAAGTTCCTACAGCACCACCTGAATCTTGAACAGGTTTTGCTGCTGAGAGCAGGCTCTGTGACAACCTTATTCTGCACTCTGCAGCAGCAGAGCGTTTTCCTGTGCCTGTGGCTCACAGCGTGGTTAGGTGTGACAGAAAAGCCCCGCTCTTGTCCTTGGCCCCACTCCCCAGCATGAAAGTCCCTTGCAAAGGATCTTTCTCAGCAGATGGGCATTCACAAGGGGAGATGCACAGAAGAGCTCTGCCCTGTTATCTCGAGACAGTTCATTGTGACATATATTGATGCTCCTGTGCTGGCGTGATGGATTTTTACTACAGACAAAACAATGTGTGTTGCATCCAGCCAGGCCTTTCAAAGGATAAATACTACTACAGTTGAGAGCAGCACCTGTGCAACAGAAACATTCCTGTGATGTTGTCTCTTCCTGTTATTTAACAGGTGAAGTGTGCCCTGACCCCTCTCTGCTCCCTTCCTGCCATCCCCTCCAGGCTCTGCAGGCACTGTGCAGCCACATGCACCGGGGGCATTTCTGCAGAAATCCTGATCTGTTGCTGACACAGTCACCTATCTCTTGTTTAGCTCCAGTGTGGGCTGTAAGCAGGCTGGAAGAGCTTGGGGAGACACTTCACTGCTTTCTGAATGTCTCCTTGAATTCTATACGATTGGGCTGCCCTCCTGTTTGCAGACATTGTGCGAGGCTCAGAGTACACTTGCCTTCCTATGTTACAAACCAATCTCTTCATCGCTTTTTTCATTAATAACAGGGCACCACTATGTCGGTAGTAACCCATATTCTGGGGTAGGGCCCATTTGCACATTATTATTTTTTTAGTCAGGAATAAATTCCAGCATATTCAGCTGTAGGGAAAATATCATGCATTTACAGCATGAGCCTGTATAAACATTATTGTAATGGGTTCCACTAGGGACAAGGTTTCACATATAAGGCAGTATTCATTAGATATTAAAGACCTGAGCATATTTTTTTCCTACTTAAATCAGCATGGCTCAGAATTAGCAAACTCTTGCTTATGTAGACATTCCTCTGAGATTTTGGAAACTGAATAAAAGCTTGCAAAATATAGACCTCTTGGTTTCATTACCACCTGATTAGCTAAGCAGAGTCCAGAAAGCATAACTTAAACAAGCAAAAAATAGAAAACCCAGATTAATCTCCAGCTAAGCTTAGCAGTAAGGAGACACCAGCTTTGGCAGGACACTCAGTTTGCTGCAATTTATGTAGCATCTTGGAAAACGGCAGAGGAATAACCCAGCCTGCGCTGCCAGGACAGGCACATGGCTGTGTGCCCAGCCCTCGAGGAGGCTCAAGGCCAGTTTGAAGCTACTCCGAAATTCTTCCCAGTTCAGGTGCATTCCTGATAAGGCCATAATAAAACAAATACCTTTTTTATTTCACTTTAGCAGATTCTCAGTCCAGGCAATCTGAGAGCCTCTTAAGCCCTTCTGAGCAGTAAGCATGGGCAGTACGGCTCCTGTTAGGCTTCCTGCATTTTTATGATCTTCCACTCTTCCTGCTTGGGGAACAGAGATCAAATGCAAAGGAAGGACCCACCTTCCTGCAAGGCCCAGAGAGAGATCGATCCAGAAACATGGATCAAAGCTGCAAGCCCTCTGAATCTGTCTTCTTTTCTCTGATAACACTGCCATAAACGCTTGCAAAATTGGCCAAACGCTGCTCTGCGGCCAGCACTAGGCACGTCGGGATTTCCTTTCATCTCCATTCTGCAGCACGGGAACGTGCAAATGGCACCACTTAATCTTTTCTTCCAACATTTCAAAATATACACAGAATTCCCATGTAGAACCTGAATTTTGAATTTCCATTGACATCAATAGAAAACTCGGATGGCATCTGGCTGAGGCTGAGAAGGAAAATTATCCCTAAGTGCTGCCAATCGTGCAATTTCCCAAATACGAGCATTGTAGTTCTAGAATCTCTCCAAAGCAATGGCAAGCAAAGTCATGAAATGTCTTTGAAGACCCAAGTATTGTCTCAAAAAAGTCTATGCTAGATAAAATTGCACAAGCCTAGGCACCAGAAATAGTGATTGGGAGCATGTCTCTATTGCTGTGCACGCAACCGAGATACTGTTAATGAGACACAGCAGAACAGTCTCTTGGCTGTCAGGAACAGTAGCTTGATATGCATAAAAATACTTTAAAATTGTAATTATAGCTTTAAATAGTAGATAAATGTTTGTTCTTTTAATTCTAAATCATTTCTAGTTACTGAGTAGGAGACCAATTCCATTGCTCTTGATTTCAGTGGATGTAAACTCAGTCCTTCCAATAATTAAAGAACTGGCAATAATTTTTTTCATTCCAGCAGTAATCTAGCATGCCTAGTAAGCTCACTCTAATGGCCCAACACGTGCAGATTTCACTAGGAACTGGAGGAAAGCTGAACTGTCAAAAGACAGATGTGGTCTGTAGCTAAAGCTTTCTGTTCAATGATTTATGTCTGACAGAAAGCCCTGCTGCCCAGACTAGAGCAGTGTTTTAGGATCTGCCACACCAGACAGGAAAGGACCGTCAGGAATTTTCCCGCACGGTGAATGTTGGCTGCAGTTTGGGTTCCCCATTTTGGAAAAGGTGCACTCGAGCTGGGAGGGATCGGCAGAGGGCAGTGAAGGGTGACCTGAAGCACGGGATGATGGCTTTCAGTCACGGAACAACGAGGGCTCTTCAGCCTGAAGACACAGTGCTTTAGGCATGGGAGCGGTATCAGATGCAACTAACAGGTGGCATGTCAGAAAACAAAAGGAAGAGATTTTTCATGCAATATGTAATCAAGCTTCAGAGCATCTGCAACGGGATACTGCAGATTATAGAAGTGTAGGAGGGCTCAGCTGGAGCCTGGACAGAGTCACAGCAGACCGCTGCTGAGGGGTAGGACATGTACAGGGCTTGGAACTCCCAAGCTCCCACATGGTTGTGGCACAGAAAACCATTTTACCCTCCCTGGACACTCAGTTTTTGCCCCCATTGGAGAAACGATGAAAGCTGCTCAGCTCCTCTCGCAGATCTGGTGCCACCACTCCAATGTCACCTCCATGTCAGCAGCACGTGGCCCCTGCAGCCCCCATCGCCGATGGTGATGGAATGGGAGCAGGTGATCCCCATTGATTGTGCAAGCAACAGGCACTGCAGCACGATTACACTTTATTGGAATGTTATTTCTACTTAAACAGAACATTAACATATTTTAAACTCCGTAATTACAACCAGCTCTTAGGAGAGTTGCTGAAGGTGTTTCCCTGCACAACAAAGCAATTAAACATGTTAATGGGCATCACTTCAGTGCCGTGAGACTGCCGCAGGATCCTGGCTTTAGCCACGACAACCCTGTTCTGTCAGAGTCAGAATCCATCTGGAGAACCTAAATCGAGTGGATTTAGGGACCTTTCGCCTGCCATTCTGCCCAGCTCCCTTCTCATGTTTCTTGGCAGCTTTTGGCAGTATTTTGGAATAGGATTCGTCACTAAGTCAGTGTGCTGCAGGCTTTATGTTACCCAGTTACACTGGATTAATAGTGGAGCTCAGGATGCCCCATCAGCCCTCCACACCCCAAGGTGCTGCATCTCGCCGGGAGGGCCACGGTGCAGTGCGAGCTGCCATCCTGGAAAGCGCATTTTGGCTTTGACAGATTCCGATAACGCTGGAGGTCACAGCCTGGAAGAAAACCTGCACCAATAACCCTGGCTATTGGTTTATCTAAGGCACAATGGTCTGGCTGCAAACTGTTTCCTGTACTACTGCAGGAGGAGCTTCCCTCTGCACAACATGCTCCAGCCAAGCTGGTAACCAAAACCTGAGCACCATCTCCGACAGCGTATTCAATTTCCATGATGTCTTCATTCTGGAGAGCGCATTGCTCCTTTGCTCAGACACCTCTGCAGCCAAGAGCCAGACACCTGTTCGTTCCTGCAGCCTGCTTTCTCCACTACATTTCCCACCCCTGACCAGCAGCGCTGCCCTGGCCTCTCCTCAGCATCACGGGGCACACAGACCCTGAGTCCCGTGTGTTGGGGCTGCATCCCGTGGGCCTCGCGCTCTCACTGCCCAACGCCCCCAGGCACCTCCTTCCCATCCTCTCTGGTTTTTCACTTCTCATTTCTAAGACCCTACCAAGCACTGTCTCCAATCAAACCCCAAACTCCTCTTGCTTCTCTGCACTTTGGTTCTCTTAAGCATGCAACACGTCTACAAACTCCCCACCACATGCGAAAATAACACCGATGCGATCTATGGACAGCGGGACCACTGCTGACACCGCTCCGGGACCTCAGGCAGCGATCTCCAGGCGCCCTTCTCCCCACCTCGGGGCTCCACGGCCCCGACGGCCCCGAGGCGGCACCGCGGCGGGAGCAGCGCCGTGTGGAGCTCCGCCGCTCGGGGCAGCGCGGCCCGGGACGAGGGCAGCCCCGGCCCCGCCGCCGCCGCAGATAATGGCCGCCCCCGCC